>CM060956.1:83989524-84184524 GCA_030765055.1 Mantis religiosa
AGTGCTCTATCCATTTGTCTTCAGATATTATATTTAATCTTGCTACACCTTTTTTCGTTTTTATTTAAATGCTTAATTAGTTTGTATTCTATTGTTTGTCTCCCATGTATGTCATGCTCTACCTCACTTACAAATTTATTCCATGATTCTTCATGTGCTTGTCTTGTCATTCTTTTAGCTTCTTTTCTTTTCTCCTTATATATCTCATATGCTTGGTTTGTTTTCATCTGTAAATATGTTCTATAGGCTTGATTCTTATTTTGTATTGCGTTCTTAATTTCTGTATTCCAAATTCTTAGACCTCTCCTGTTTCTTAATTTCCTCTTTTTCCCAAGTACTTCGCTTGCTGTTTTATTAATTATTTTTTATATATTTTCCCATTCCAAATTAATCACCCATTCCTCAGGTCAGTTATCCTAGCTGTGTGCGGGAAACAGAATTTGTTTCAGCCATTCAGTTGGTTGTGCCTTGTTAGCCTACTTTGTTAAAACACATTTAAAATATGTCTTTATGGAAGCAAGACTTAGTGGGGCAGTAGGACTAGAGGTACAACAGCTTACGTTCAGGGTGTTACATTGCACAGCCAAGCTAGAGAGTTTGTCTCTTCTCTTAAGGAATTCTTTGAAAAGGAAGAGGAGAATTTGCTTCATCACAAAGAACCGCTTACTTCTTTCAATCAAATGAGAAAAATGACTGCGTGTGCTCTTAAAGTAAATTAAGTGACTGTTTCTATAATCTCTAAAGCGAAGCAGCTACAGCCAGGTCCGTCACGAATTGCAGCTCCTGCGAAACAAATACCAAGGGCATCTCCAGTTTTCAATTCGATGCCATAAGAAGGCATATCTATGAATATTACACCCGAAAGGACCATCCTACCATATGTAAGCTTCTTTTTTCTCTTAAAGAAGCAGAACTATATGAAATAAACTTTAACTCTTTGAACACAGTTCCCCATGATCTGGGATTTGAGTTAAAAAAATAAAAACAAAAAACCAGAAAACCAATATTCGAAGGATCAGATATTGTAGCGCTAAGCGATTTGTTTTTGAAAGAAATGCTAAATAAGAAAAACTGGTTTCCAAGAGGAAATTAAAAATGGAACTCTGTGGACTTAAGAAACACAGATCAACACAGCTTGATAATCAAGTTAAGTAGTTTTGTTTCTTTGACACAATTAATTTCTGTACTCACGCCATCTCCTGACCTGGCATTCAATTTACTGAAAACAGTCTTTTGTTCAGTAATGCGAATTTTGATAGTGTTTTGCCTTTATTTATATTTGTGTTATATCCACTGATTCATATGTGGTTATAACATTTAACAAATATCCTGATGATGGGAGAGATACACACTCCCGAGATGTCTGTTTCTAACCGTCTTTTCAGCTGGCTTGCTTCCCGAGAACAACTTGAGTATATTCGTCGCCAGGAATGCTTCAGGTCTTATTCTTAAGGGCAGTTTGCCTGCCATCATTTTATATATTTTTGTACTGCTCCCTAGCATGAGCTTTGGCTCTGGGAACCTGTTCAGATAACAATAAATAAATACTTCAAGGGTTCGTTTCCGTTCAGTCTATAATCAAAACCAAGCATTTAAAACGACAAAATTCCAATATTACTTTAAAGTACTTAAAGTTACAGAGACGTATCCGAATGAATCTAATCCACACAAAACAAACGAATAATCTACTGGATTGACGTTGATAGTAATGATTATTACTCTCGTTTCCTTCACGCAGAAAATGAATGAGATTATCGTCCGTTTTCTCATTTTCTCGAAAGGAACGCAAGCTGATGGACGCCTCTAAGCCGCAAACTCATCCATCATCTCCTTTTGTTTTTGTTACCATGGAAGTAACAGTAATGGGTTGAAAATCCAAACAAAAGAAGACCGGTGGCGCGTATGTGATATTTTTACCACAGGATTCACGGCAGCTCTGTGTTTTAAAACTCATATAAGCGAAGTCTGACAGGTCACTCTTTTCAACGAGGTCAGCGACGGGTAAGGATGGATAAGCCATGAATAGCCAAAGGTAATATGAATTTAAAATAATGTAAAACCATATCAACTGGAAGTCCCCTCTTAAAAGATTATATTTTTACTTTCTCTGCCACACAAATAGAAGGCAGAGAAGGTATTGCATTAGAGTTACAGAGTTCATACCTAAATATCACTGGAAATACGTGTTTAAGAAAATCAGTTTACAAAATGTAAGCAGTTATAAAAAAAGAACTTACGTGTGTTATGTGATTGTGTTCAGAATCTACTAAAGAATATATTTTAAAAGGTCTGACTCAAAAGTAACTTTTAATAGAAAATTCTTCCAGTATTATCAAAAATTAAAACTTACAAGCAAGTATCAACCATTTAGATCTGTTTAATATTGAACACCATCTACACTTACCTGTAGAATTTACAAGATTTGAAACTTTTTTTTTAGTTTACGTCCACCACCTTTAAGTCATATCGGACGATGAATGGAATGGGTGAAATGATGCTGAAGTGAACCCAGGTTCAATAGAGCTTAGAGTTACCAGACATTCCTCTTTTAGTATAAGGGAAAACCACGGGAAAACCCTTATCCAGATTACTTACCCTGACCGAGATTCGAACTCGGGACCTCTTGAACGTGGGGCTGACGTGCTACTATCTACGCCACCGTGTCCTGAAATAAATGACTGTAGAAATAAATTTAACATATCCTGCCAATGTTTACACTGATAACTCCACCTTACCAAATATTGGCGCTGGTGCAGTATGTCCACTTTTCTCTTTCTACAAAAGATTAAGTTTGAATGTTACAACATCGGCATTCCTTCAGAGGTTACAAAATCGTCTATATCTTATAACTAAATTTGAAAATATTCTATTATTATCTGACTCTAAAGCAGATATATTATCCATAACATCTTATATAACACCCAAAAACATAAATATCGCAGAACATCGTAAAATCATAAAGCAGCTGAATAATTCAAATAAAAGATTAAAGATTCACTAAATACCAGTATATTACAGAATGCATGGTCATGAAACAGCTAACTTTCTAGAAAAAAAAATTACAGTAAAAGTATGTCAAACTTATTTGGTCACTAAGTTATCACTTCACAATTATATCAACATATAATAAAAAAATTAAAGAAGATAATATTCTAGAAACAAAAGGAACTAATGCAGTCATGTTGTAATTTACTTTATCACTGAATCCTAAGCATTTTTAATATTATCTCATATCATTACCTTGCGTTTTGCATTGGTTCATTAGGCAGATCCAGATTAAATTGGAAGTTATTTGGAAACTTAGAATTGCTCATAGCAATTACTGTCAGATTAACTATAAATCCTGCTTCATTTGTAGCACTTTCTTAGATTTTCCCTGTCAGTTATTTTAATTGCACAAACTTGAAGATGAAGAGCGGAGCCATTGTGACCAAAATTAACATAAATATACACTTGCCAACGTGTTCCAACTCCAGATTTGTTATATGCTTTAGAGTCATCAGATTGTGCTACCTTCAGGCCATTGCATCTTGTTTACACTGTTTTGATTGGCTAGTCGAAACTCACTCTTTGTAAGGTTAAGTTAACCACTGGCGCGACAGCCCTAAAAGGGCCAAGGCCTACCAACCCGACTGCCGGCCTCACGCCTACTTACGCACGGCAGAGGTTGATCATCCAACCGATACGGGAAGGAGATGTGGTCAGCATCTCGGCATCCCCCAGTCGGAACTTTGGTTTTCGTGACCAGGGCCGCTTACTTAGTGTAAGCTCCTCACTTTCCTCGCGAAGCTGAGTGGGCACCAGTCCTATACCCGGGACCTAAAATCCCCTCCACATGGGTGTGATCGAACCCGGGCCGCTTTCCGTGGCCAGGGACCATGGCATGCTGCCTTAGCCCGCTACGTCACTGCGCAGGACTCTTTGTAAGGTCTCAATCACTATCTATCTCTAGATGGCAGAATTGTTTGTATTTATAGCTTTCCTATGCCCCAAAATGTTATTCTGTACCAGTTCGCCAGATCATAGCATACGTACTGGATGAATGTGTACCTGCAACAACATGTGATACAAAACACTAAGATAATACAGTAAACCGGGCGTCGGTATAACCGTCACCAGATTTAAAAAGAAAAACAAATTATTTTGTTTAGTGCAGTAAATGATGATATGGTTTAAAGACGATAAATTAAGATACATTACTGGAATTCTCTTGCTAGCGGGCGAATTCATTGCGCTTACCCCATCTGCTTGGGCGAGGATGGAAGAGAAGCTTTCACAAAGTCAAGGAAAAAGTCGTGACTTGCCACAAAAGAAAAAGTAAGTGAGAAAGAAGATTTTATAGACACTTTTAAAAATATCAATGGCTGTTCCGATGTTGATGAAGAGGACATTGAAAATTGGTTGTAGATCGATCGACAATGACGGAGGTTATAAACTGATTTCAGAGGGGGTCTTAATTGCATCATACAGTATTACTGAAGAATAAATTGAAAGATGATTCAGATTCAGAAAGTGTTGATGAACCAGCTGTGGTTATGACCCAAGCAAAATCAGTAGCAAATATAGAAAAGTTGGCGCTTTACTTGGAGAGTCATTCTAATGTTAAAGTGGATGCGAGATCGCGCTGCTCGTAAGCGATACATTAAACTGAGATAGCAGAAGCTCACTTCTTTACTGCCGACAGTTTGTAGCACACAGTGCAAATACAAAGGCTATTAAAGTACATACAGTGATGAGTTTTTAGGTGAAAGTGTGGTGATGGGAATTTCAAAATTCCATTAAAATATTTCGTGATGTAGAGCATGCTTTTTTATAGTTTTTCGCCATTCTGTGGATAACCGGGATTTTCATTAACTCGGATCAGCCCTGGCCCTGCTCCCAGTTAACTTAACCTAAACGTAAGCTAAAACTAGAATACAATAAAGACTTGCTTTTGACAGTAACGCAACTGCATATTGAAACTATTAGAGGATGATAATTGGATGACAACCTATTAATCACGACGTACTAATACTGTTACGGATCAGTGACGAGCTACAGTTTTATCCGATTAAATAGCACCGATGCAAGCATATTATAAGATAAATGACTGTAATCGATTATTATCCGAGGTATTGCTAAATGCTATTGGCCAACATCGAATACAGGGCTTATAAATGCAATACATTAATCGCTTTGGAGACTATAAACACATAAGACAGAATATTTCGAAGAGAGCTAGTGCTACGAATTAAAACTATTCCTTCTTCCTCTTGTTCTATAGGAAATTCACAGTTTGGACTTCAACACAGTTTGATTCCAAATTGCTGATATCATCGCTCCTTTTATTTTGTTACCTAGTGGCTTTTAACTAGAGCCCGGATTTGTAAGCAAAATTCTTATAAATGCTTTTTTGCTGAAATATGGTCTTTGCTTGCTTATTTTATTCTTTTAATTAAAATAACCTATTTTATCCGAACCATATTAATTTAAAAGTAAATTTTCACTCCTAGTCTTCATTTTATCTCCAGACAGTTTACATCGTTTCGCTGAAAGATTTAGGTGACGATATAAAAACGTGGATCTTCTTGTCTCCAGCGTAAAGAAAGTGTTTGTACCGTTGCCGATTAAAATAATAAATAAACCCTGACGCGACAGCCCTAACAAGGTCAAGGTCTAACAACCCGACTGCCGGCCTCACGCCCACTTACGCTAAGTAGAGGTGAGCGATCATCCAACCGATACGGGGAGGAGATGTGGTCAGCATCTCGGCATCCCCCAGCCGGAATGTTGGTTTTCGTCACCAGGGCAGCTTACCTAGGGTAAGCTCTTCATTCTCCTCAAAATGCTGACTGGGCACCGACCGTACACCCGGGACTTAAAATCTGCATCCCATGGGTGGGATCGAACCTGGGCCGCTTTACTGTCGCCGATTAGAGTTCAAAAATTTCATGAAGTCCTTCCATTCCCGTAGTGGAGGGGATCCGTCCCCTTCAGCTGCCATGGTGCGGGCGCTGTGGACCCCTAGCACTCGTGGGACATCTGACGTTACTAGAGGAAACTCGGGCCGAACTGCCGAGCCCCTCCCGGTGGGGAGTTGTTTGGATTGGGTTGGACTCGAGAGGGCAGTGTGTTCCCGACATCCACGGGAAATTGGGTACATCCAGCCAGGCTTCGGCCGCCCGGTGGTTGTAGAGGGTTGCCTAAGAAGTCCCGGGTACTAGCCTGCAGAGCTAGTAGAAGGTGTGCTAGATCTCCAGGTGGCCCCACCGAGGTTTCCGGTAGTCTTCCCTGCGAGGTTGACGCGCGTAAGTGCGTATCCACTTCCATTCCGTCTTGACGTTGTTGTCGATGGTGGGGGGCTTTTTAAGAAATAAGGTATTGCCCTATGGAAAGAGCCCAGGAGTTATCCATCGCTCCCGGGTAGAAGGAGGAATGGAAAGTCCTTCCAAATTTGTCGTTGCCTCTTCAGCCAGTTTTAACTCGATCGGATTCTTGGTTAATGGCTGTGTCATTCTACGCAGAATATCTCAAAGAAATACAACAGATGCAAGCTACTTCGCCACAGCGCAAGAATATTTTGCTAATATTGGCATCCAAGATAAGATAGAAAACACTCTGTAAAATTTCTATAGAACTTTCTGATATAGAAAAGTATATCGAAAGGGAATTCGCATGTTTCAGTAACGTCATACGACGTTGAGAGCTCCTTTTCGTAGTATGAAAATTGTTTAACTGAAAACCGCAGGAGGCTCATTCAAGAAAGTCTCAAGATAGCTGTCTCATATACTGTAAAAAGCGTGAGTAAAATAAATATTCTACAAAAAAATACGTTTATCATTAAATGTTTATTTTTATTTACTTATGTTTGTGCTTATTTGTTTCATTTTTCGTGCTTATTTGCTTGCTTATTTCACCATTTGACTGTGCTTACAAATCCGAGCTCTACTTATTACATTTTTTGTATATCCTATTGTTCGGTAATCCGTTTCAAGCGCAATTCGCCATTTTCTTTATGTATGTTGATTATATCAAATTTATTTAATAAAACTATATAATTTAAGCTAAACATGACCAAGCGGCCAAGGCCTACGGCCGCGCCGTGGCTCAGTGGTTAGACCGCTTGGCTCTCACCAAGGCGACCCGTGTTCGATCCCAGGCGACCGCAAAGTGAAATTTGTGGTGGACAACACGGCGCTGGGGCAGGTTTTCTCCGGGACCTCCGGTTTCCCCCGCCATCTCATTCCATCAGTGCTCCATCTTCATCTCATGTATTATCAGTGTCACCGCCTGCGGTGCCGTATGTAGTAAAAGCGGGCGTTAAACACTACACACACACACACACACACACACACACACACACACACACACACACACACACACCGAGTGGCCAGGGAGCTGAATGCTCACACGGCGGTCTCTCGGATTCGGTTCCCGACCGTGGCTGAGCAGTGTGCTATATTTGTTATCATTGTCTATCCCTCCAGAAATTCTGTAAATGTTCATATGAGATTGAAAGTGCATATGAACATTACTTTAAAACTACAAAACTCTATAGAGTTCAAAAAGCAAGGGCATCATCAGATGTTTCAATTAAAGTCCATGAACGAACATACAGTTAAATGCTTCTATAACCTGAACATAAAGAATTATGGTAAGTTCCAAATATTTCTGCAGTATTTATCAATCTATATTGATTCAAAACTGCGTAAAAATAATATAAATAAGAAGGAATCCACAGATTATTCATGAACAATGCAAGGTCTCTATGTTTTTCATGTAGTTTCAACTATATAATTATTTACTAATGTTATAAGAAAGGAAGGCTAGTTCATATATGTCGGATACTCTCAAAACTAATCAATCGAGTTTTATAGCTTTTTCACCATTTATAAACGCAATTTGCCGCTGTAGAATGAATGTCACTTCATTGCATAATTTACTGCAAGATTAAGAAGGATTTCTTGTACTTAAACATCAACACATTGGAGTTATAAAATAGTCTTTCAAATAAGGCTTTGAAATATTATAGTTGGAAATGTTATGGTGTGGAAAATGTAGTTGCTTTTCCACAGAATATAAATAGCTGCTGCACAGCAAAGAACATTAAAGCAAATTCCGTTAGAGAATTTGCATAGGTACATATATGACCATGATGTAATATTTCAACAAACAGAAGACAGAAGTTAGAAAGATACAATAGATCCCGAGTTCTATTTGTTTTTATTTAATGAAATATGCAGATAGGTAAGTACTGAAACCGTGTTCAAAATTTGAATAAGCTTTATTGTAACTCAATAGAGGTTTGCACTGAATTTCTTGAACGCCAAATGTTATCGTATAAAATATTTGCCTTATTTTCTTCGTTCTTATGTTGTAATTAAATGGACAAGACATTCTAAATAGTTACACAAAAAGGGAAAATTGCTAATATTATAAATTAAAGAAACAATATTTTATACCAACTGAGAAGATTTCTTTTCCTAATGGATATAGAATGGGTATAATTTTTCCAGAGAAGGAATGTGTAATATTTTGCTGTATATGCTAAGGATTTCTGTTTTGAGTGAAAAATATATACTTTTATGCTATGAAAGCAGATATATCTGTGATAGGGATGGTTGAAGGTCTCAACAGTTAAATTACTGAAATTATATAAAAATTACTTCGTTCGAGGACTCTTCCTCTACCAAAGGATACAATGCAATATTTCCAGAATATGAAAGACGGCCGGAGAGGTTTAAAAGAACTGGTACGTTCCATTTTGTATGGATATCGGTGTATTTTACATCCGTTATTTGGAGTAGTTTTAACTTACAGTTATACTTATAGGGAGTGAACAAGAGGACTCATTATAAGATACCTTCTAGTTCATTAGATAGTAAGTTCATAAAAACACGTGGAAGGTATTTTGAAATTAATTCTTATTTGGAATTTAAAACGCTATCTACGTAAGTCGGGTAATCCAGCTAATATATTATATTGAAATCAAAATCGTAAATCAATATTCAGAAAATGAACAGGAAGATTTTCCAGATTACAAATATTTCTTAAACAGCTCAACTATAGGTATCGTGTGTCATTTCTGAAAATAATACAGCTCAAAATCTCGATGTGGAGTTTTTGTGTGGAATACGGTAGTTGTACCTACTAGCTGTGGTATGGAATATGCTAGAAACGCCTCATAAACTGTCATGTTTCCTCTGTGTTATGTTGAATGGATTTTGCAGATGTTTGAGTAACTTTATCACGTACTAAATAGTCATACATTAAAGGTCGTTAAACCGGCAGCTAGTTACCATCATTTATGATAGGACTGTCAAACCACCTGCTGTACAGATAGATAACGTGTTCAGCAAGGGTCACAGTTCCGCAGTACAAAGTTTAAAGGTCAACTGGCTTTTATGTGGCCTGTAAAACTGGAATAATTGGGCATGTTTCTTTAAAGAAGATGTGATAGGGAGATAATACATAATTTAATAAATAATTACAGTTTGTTAAAATCAGTACATAATGTAAGAAACATGGGTTGAAACCTTGTCATAGAGTTATGGTCGTTAGGAAATTCCGTGTTGAGGAAAATACAATTCAATAAGAAAGCAATTTAGCTAAAGGTATTTCCGGAGTTTCAGGCTAGTTCTGAAAATTAAAACACTTTTCCCTTGTTCTTCTTATATTAAGCATTAATTATAAAGAATACATCTATTGTCTATTTCCCTATTATTTATTCATAAAATTATGAATTTTATGTGTAAATTGTTCCGATATCAGTTGACCTGAAATAAGGTCCACAAAGTTTCTAAATAATATAGTACAAAAGTGTAGTTTTAAAATATCAGAAGAGAGAACAAAAATTATGGATTTTAAAGGAAATCATAATGTAAGATCAAAAATTGTTTTAGAAAATAGGATTTTAAGACAAATATCGAGTTTTAAATATTTAGGATGTAACATAAGTTTTAGAAACAATGCTGATGATATAGAAGAAAAGTAAACAAATTCCGAGCAATATGTGGGACAATCCAAAGAACCCTTAAAACAGAGTGAGAAAGGATACAAAACTGAAAATGTATAAGGTAGTGGCTATTCCAACTTTACTATATGGAAGCAAGACCTGGATGCCAACACAAAAGAATTTAAATAAAATACAGACTGCAGAAATGAAATTATTAAGAAGTTAAAGGTTATACAATATTGGAAAAAGTAAGAAATGAAGATATTAGAAAGGAATTAGAAATCGTACCAATACATGACAAAATATCAGAACGAAGGCAACAATGGCATGAACATATATTAAGAATGGAGGATGGAAGATATCCAAATGCAGTATTAAACTATAATCCAAAAGGAAGAAGTGACAGAGGACGACCTAGGAAACGCTGGAGAAATCTATGAAGCCGTAACGGGCGATATGCCCAAACCATGGAGGGAAGAAGAAGAAGAAGAAGAAGAAGAAGAAGAAGAAGAAGAAGAAGAAGAAGAAGAAGAAGAAGAAGAAGAAGAAGAAGAAGAAGAAGAAATTTCATTCCAAAAATTACTTTCCCAAATATTATTTCAGTGTTCACCGCCTGTGGTGCCGTAATATGGCTTTAAATACTGCAACACACATTAATCCAAATCAAATCATATTTTCTCAATTACATTAAACGCAAAGAGCTTCGGCAGATGTAACGAATTCCTAGAGGCAGTTGTTTCAGCCGATTACCTTACAATTCGGAACAATAGACGGTAGCATTTCAATTAGCACTCCTTTACAAAAGCGAAGAGACGGATCTAACGAGGCCATCTCTACCACCTCAACTAAAATCCGTTAGGAAATCCATAACAATACAAGAATGGTAATACAAGCTTTCCTGCTTACTAAATTTGACCTGCTTTAACGGTTAGAAATTTATGGCTGTAAAGTATCTCTTAATCAGTAGGTTGCTTTAACTTTTACACAAATATGAGAATTACAATTTTACATAAACCTAGATCAAAATATAATGGTTACATTTTAAGGTTTCTCATAAATAATTATTTACGCAGAATCTTGTTAAGTTGGTATGCATTAATAAAACACAAAAGGGTTGTAAGATTTTGAGTGGACTTTTTATAGAAAGGGTGTAATAAAATATATAAACGGAGTGTGTACTACAAGAAAAGAAAACGTCTTTACTGTGGAACACAAAGCTGAACCATAAGTACGTCTACTGAAAAGGAAAATGGGTGCTACAAAAGAATGGACACAGAAGCAGAGGACCATAAGGAATGAATACATAAAGGCAGAAAAAGCCATTCCTGGGCAGAAGACAAAGACTCTCCAATTGTACGGACCTTCCAAGGAATGAGAGACAATGGATGACCGAAACGAGTCCTTACTTGGTTAGTTCCTGTAAGAGGAAGGAAAATGGACAACGTGAACCTGGCGTGGATGTAGTGGAAAGGAAGGGTTTGGAAGATGAACAATGGCAAGATAACGTAACAAGGTACTAAAAAATGAAAAGCCTCCAGTAATTTGAGAGACATTTCCTGCCTTGCATCGCCAACCCTTTATTATGCAGCATTGTAAATACTCGTACATACATAGCCTTACATTTCAGGTGCATATGCAATCCTTACTGCCTTGTGTTCTGATATAGGACACATTTTATAAAATTGTTATTAAAATCTGCAGTTTTAACATACTTCCGATGCTAGAAGTATCAATTGCCAAGACTAATAATTGTATGAGAATTATACCAAGATACATAGATCATTGCAATATATAATTTCTATTTGTTGAAATCAATGCTCATAATAGCTATGAAGTATCAGAATATTAAGTAATAGAAGTCATTAACAATTTGTGTAAAGAAAAAGCTGTTAATATATGCTATTGTAGCTAAGCCTATTAGATTCCCGCTGAAGTTCAGATTCGGGTAAACAGAAATCACGAAGATATTCTTAAAATTTAGCAAGTCATAGTGTAAAATAAAACTGTGTTTCAGTTGTGAATAACTAGGAAAAGATAATGTAGAAACAGAAAGCAACAGTACTTACGTTGATATAAAATTCTGTAATTGTTTATTTATAAAATTATTCACTAAGGCGAAGTGGTGGTAGAGGCATCCCTCCTAATGGGGATAATACATTAGGAACCGACAGATGAGGTTCGAAGTCCAGTAGGACAGCTCATCTAGCAGAGAACAACTCCGATATAAAACCGGGTCCTCCAGGACGGGGGTTTAGCATTGGGCTGGTTACCCAATCTAGTAAAAAATGAACTTACTCAATTGTCATAAAAAGAGAAAATCATATTTTAAGAATGGACGCGGAACGACTTCCAGGAAGAGTTTTAGATTATATGCCGAAGGGTAAGAGATGTGGGATGCCCAGTTCTACGCTGTAAGTATCAGTGGGCTCTTGAAGAGAACGGAACGGTTCACAGGGCCCAACCCTTGAACATGATGACGATGACGACGACGATGACGATGACGACGACGATGACGATGATAAAATTATTCAACTTGCAAGTCAAAGATCCGCGTATCAAGGTATGAAATTTCTACACAAAAAGTTCAAAAGAATGATACGAAGAAGAAGACTTCTGATACAATAAATAGAATCAGTGACATTTCCGCTCAGGTGACCTTTTTCCGTAGTAGACCACTACTAATTGTTGACACTCTGATTGTACGCAATAATGGTTGAAATGTCCCGGAATCACTTGCAAGTTTTTAACTGAGAGATATAAATTGTGAAGCTTTCACTTGCTTTTATAATTAAAATGCATTTCACATTCAAATATTGCATGTACACTTACATAACTTCATGAATTATTATATAAGTTGACGTTCCCTATCTTGAAACATTTGGCAGGAAATTGTTTCAGGTTTAATGGAATTAACTATTCTTACATGTTTATAAAAGACACTAAAATGTTACAACTCGTTTTCTTTTGTTTTGACGTTATCAGATTAAAGAAATTTTATAATGTATCTGCTTAAATTTGGTAAAATATAAGTAAATATGTAGCATGAAGTAGTTCGAAAACATTTCACGCTAGCAGAAAGGTTGTTTTAAGAAAATTACATATTTTAACGGTCTTTATATTTTTTCGAAATGCGAGAGTAATTTCATGGTTAAAAACAAATAATATATCCTCCAATAGAAGAGATAATGTTGCATGCTGCCTAATAGTATAAGCTAAGATTCAGATAAAGAGTTTTGTACGTAAGGAATGATGCTTTTGAGACAAACCACACCTAGCACCCTGCCTTCGGAATCGGCGATTCATTAGCAATCACAAAACAAAAGGCCAGTAGTAAGTGAAAAGTTAAAACAGGTCCAAGTGCTGCTTTCAAGGGCCAAAATTCCACACAAAATCTGGATGTTTCACTACTTAGAACAGCCATAGTCCTGTGACACTCAACCTTATTTCCTTCAGTTGTGGCTTTGGCGCCTAGAAATTCCTATAACGTGGTGTTACCAATGTTCCATCGCAATGTTCTTGTTAGAGTAGCATCCGGAAAGCCAAACATTTGTGATTTAAATCCCGGCTATAGCATTGTATTTTTCAGTCTGATTCTACGTTTCCGAATTTAATCTACACACAGCTTGCTTACCATGTAAATAGCTATTATAATGGTTGTCAAATGTCTGGATTTGTTTTTCTAAGGCAAAAACTCGCTTCTTTGAGTTTACTGCATTTAACAATATTGTACAATAATTTGGGTACCTGCGTAGGAAACAACAGAAAAGGAGAGAAAGGGAGTGAACTGTAAATGAACTTAGAATCCTTTTTTTTATTTATTTAACAGATTAATGGGATATAAGAGAGAACTAATTAGATAGGAGAATATGTACAATCGAGTGAAATAGAACTTTCATATGTTTCTGGGTTACTATAATGTTTTTCTTTATTTAATGTTTGCAGAATCCCCTTAACACCCGTCCGTACGTACCAGACTTGGGGAGCTAATTTCTTATTGTTTTGAATTTAAACCCAACACAAACGCATTAGCCAATGAACAAAAGTCGCTCCAAGGGAGTAACGGAAGGGGAAGAGTATAACACTTTTCACTAAGTGGCTGGAAGGCTAGCTTCATCCAATCCTAGGTGAATCAATTTAGTCAAAAGTTTGGCGTTCAAACCACAACCAGGAGTGAAAGTTGGATTCAGCCTCAGGATTGAAGAATTATAGGGAGATAAATATTTACTGGAGTAGTAAAACCATATAAGGAAAACGGGGCTTGACTTGGCAGAGATCTTACTTGCCAACATAAACCCTGTGCATCATATCGGCACGATTTTGTGCACTCCAAGATCAATGATAACGTGAAAGGCTCATATTTTTAGAAACTTGTTTTATGTTATGGAAATAAATATGAGAGGAGGGCATTATGGAATAAAATTTACATTTCTAAAAGTAACTTAACTGGTTTTTAAATAAAATTTGACAAATCATTATGAGTACATACTATAATTGTAATGAACCGTCACTTGTAAAAAGGATAGGTATTCATTTTGTTGTTATAAAAACAATGTATTTAGAAAAATCTTACAAATGGAGGTTAATATGAAAAAGTCGGATATTATGGAATATGTGGCTTAAAATATTGAAAAATTAATTTGATATCAAAACACATGTGTGTTGTAATTTTATGTTCTCCAACGTTAAGTCATATCGGACGATGAACGGATTTGGCGAAATGATGCTCAAATGAGCCCAGGGTCCGTAGAGCTTACAGTTACCAGACATTCGTCTTTCAGGATAAGGGAAAACCCCGGATAAAACCTTATCCAGGTGACTCACCCTGACCGAGATTTGAGCTCGGGACCCCTTGAACGTGAGGAAGACACTCTACCACCACGCTACCAAGGCGGGCTCATAACACGTGAAACATAATTGGTTCAAAATAGACAAAACATCTATAAAAAATTTTACAGGCCTAGACCATAGACCAAGTCTAGAGGGACAGACAAAATAAGTAGTTATTGCTTTTCAATGAACTTAATTTTGAAAAACCATACTCTGGATTTCAATTAAGCTATATTTCTATTTATATAACTAATTGTAATTGTTTAGCTATTGCTATACTCAAAACTGGTTTTAAATTTTATTTCTATTCAGTATATTTTGTACAGCTATATGGAACGTTATACGTACTTTTATATCACGTATTGAGAAATACCTGATATTTCATAATACTCGGCACGGCATCTTGGAGAATGGACCTTTAAAGTAATGAACAAAATATTGACAGATAAACACTGATATAACAAACTACAAGGGCCGAACTGCCAAGCCCCTCCCATCGGGGAGCTGTTCGGATTGTGTTGGACTCGAGGAGACAGTGTGTTCCCGACACCCGCGGGATATCGGGTACCTCCGGCCAGACCTCGGCCGCCCGGAGGGGGTAGAGGGTTGCCTCAGAAGTCCCGGGTACTAGCCTGCAGAGCTAGTAGAAGGTGTGCCAGATCACCAGGCGGCCCCACCGAGGTTATTCGGTAATCTTCCCTTCGGGGTTGACGCGCGTAAATGGCGTATCCACTTCCATTCCATTTTGACGTTGTTGTCAAGGGGGGGGGGGCGCTTTTTAGTCTCCAGTTTTCATCGCTCCCGGGTAGGAGGAGGCCAGGTTCTTCGACTTTTGGGTAGATTCTCTGCGCATAACTGAATCTTAAGCTTAACATTAATGTTCAAATCATGCGTACTAGTGGGTTAAAACGCTTGAAAATTTTCCTGCAAAAACTTTTGAATATCGCAAAACACTATTTTATAGCTATTGAAATGACAACAATAAGCTCTCAACTCTCACTGCAGTGTATCATGGGAAAGACTCGACTACTTCATGACACTCCCATGTGATAGCAGCAAACAGAGCCAAACTCTTGGTATTTCACATTCCCCGACTGTTCCATAATACCTTCCTCTCCGCTACTATCTTTAGTTAATATTCTCATTAAAGGATATATTTTCCTCTTTAAAGGAACGGTGGCTAAAAAATTCTTACATATCTGTAATAATGGTTAGAAACTTTGTATAAGTCACATATATGAGCTCCTGTCTGTATTTCAGTTGACTGTAAAAATACAACTTTTGTTTAAAAAAGGTACAGAAATAATAAATATTCTCGAGAAGAGGTACTGGAAGAGTAAACATGCTTTGTTTTCTGTTGTTACAGACAAACTGAAGGCGGAAATCGCCATCAACGTGCACCTGGATACTCTGAAGAGAGTGGAGATCTTCCAGAACACCGAAGCGGGCTTCCTGTGTGAATTGGTGTTGAGATTAAGGCCGGTTCTCTTCTCGCCGGGGGATTACATCTGTAGAAAAGGTGAAGATCGAAAATGGGGCCTCAGATGTCCTCAAACTACGAGCAATTGCTCTTTTTATTCTTAGTTATTGTGGAGTACCATCATGCAAAGTTTCGAGAATCTATTCAAGCAAATCCACCAACACAAAACTTAAAATACAAGAAGCTAAGTAGCTCTATCAGTAAAACACCTGCTAGAGAGTGGCATTTTTTCCTCTTTTCAAAATTATTCCCTACCATTCTCACTGTCTGAATGCGCTCGCGCGTGCGTGCGTGTGTTTAGTGTTTAGTGTGTGTGTGTGTGTGTGTGTGTGTGTGTGTGTGTGTGTGTGTGTGTGAATGTGATTGGTGTAATCTAATATCAAAGCCCACAGAAAGAAAAGAAAACTCAATGACAACTGTGGATAGAGTAACACATTACCAATACACAAAAAGGTAAAAGAGCACTGGTATGACTGTTTAGGTACACAATGGAGCAATCGAAAAAAATACATAATCCAAACCTTTATGTTTTTCTTTTCCTTATTAGACTGCCATAAAACAGTTGGGTTAAACGCTTGTTTTCAACCTCTCTCAAAATCCAAAAACAAGTTTTCTATTTGTTGCAAATACACTTAAAAATAAGCTTAACATACCGTACTCAAAATAAAATTTACGAATAAACCCCAACGCTACAATATTAACAATAGTATAATATAGTATTGTGACCTTTTGGATTCGTAAAATTAAAGTCTAGTTTGCAGAAATTCAAAATGCTCTTTAATTCAATAGAAACACACTTTGGTGAACCCTTACAAGCTCTAAAATTGACGTGTCATACAATTCTCCTGCAGAACATACATACAATCCATCTTCGTCTCCTTCAAGAGGTCCCGAGTTCAAATATCGGTCAGGGTGAGTTACCTGGATACGGGTTTTCCAGGGTTTTCCCTTATCCTTACAGACGAATGTTAGGTTAGCTCTAAGCTCCATGGACCCTGGACACATTTGAGCATCATTTCACCCATTTCATTCACTGTCCGATACGACTTAACGTTGGAGGACGTAAAATTACAAACAAACAAAAAAAAAAAAAAAATCTTCGTCTCCATGTCGCTGAGACGAATAAATGTAGCAGTTGGCATACTGTTTATGAATAAATACAAATAATTCTTCACTTCTTCTTCATAAGATCGAATAAATTTGAATTGGTTTAAGGTATCCATGAGTATCAATTCTTTCACAGAGGTAGTACGATCTCTGTATTTCATATCCATATCATGTTTTTAAGAATGTTTGTTCTCAGGCTAGTCACATAGAGAAGTGATCTGCTATGTGCGTCAGTGTACATAACTCTAAAATAGGGATTGCCATGTATTATATAAACTCATATCTCTACGTTTCGCTGTACAAAATTTCCACTGAAATAATGTCTGCTGCGATAAAAGGTAGTAGTAATGCTGGATTATGATAACCTAGCCTGCGTGACTGAGTGGTAATCCCAGCATGCCGCAGCAAAGCGACCGCAGTTGGCAACCAAATCAAATGCAGTTCCGCTGCATGTAACCTAAGACAATTCAATCTAACCATAACCTAGCTCTTAGTTAATGCCACGAGTACATAATCTCCAACAGAGAGCTAGTTCAGGTTGTGGAAACAACACTACTAACCGAATAACTATCATTCATTTTATGAAGTCCCTACCTGGCAGCATGAAGGACAAAACGTAGTGAAAAAATTATCTCCTTCCGTTCTTCATTTTTACGATGATTGATGGTATCTCCAATATCTCGGTTCTCGATGACTGCTGCCGGCTGCTCCAACTGTGAACTACGGGACTCTTTTGTCTCAGGATATGTGTAGGTAGATTGAATGTAAACAGCACCATCTAAGTTGCCAGATAAATGTAATGCAGGTTAACAAATGAGCTGTTTGAAACCATTTATCAATAGTTTGTTGTAGAATTAAACTGTTTCTCACTCAAGGTACGAGAAAATTAAGCACTGAAGTATTTTCTACCTTCTGACATATCAGTACTTTACAATTTAAAATAGCTCTTTCTCTATAACAATGACAAGAGTAAGCTACTGGGAATTGTTGATATTCTAATCGAGTATTCTTTAGCGGCGACTGCCAATATGTATAGGCCGTGTGCGTTCTTTAGCCGTTACGGAGTGTCGATCGATTACAGTAAATACTTCAGCAAAGCTTAAAACTTTAAGAAGAAAAAAAAGGGCGAATGTTAAAACTACATGCTGTTTTAAGTCCCATCTATTACTTAGGTGATCCAATTATGTGTTTCAAATGGGATGATGTTCGTCCTTGAGCGCTACTGGGTGAGGAACCAATCAGAATTCTGTGCTGTTGTCATATTGCATTCCCCCATGTGGTGTGTGACGAGCGCCAAACTAAGCAATCTCTAATAAACTATTCGTGCTAAGACAAAAATTCAGATTTTACAAAAACTGACCCATGAGAAAGGAGAGAGTAATGTATTTAACATAATTGTAAAATCCACATACTTTTAGCTCAAATCGTTTTCCTAACACAAATAAAGTGGTTCTATCACCCTATCATCGGAGGTAATGGACACCGCCCTCTGGGTGCCTCCACCTGAGAATTGGGTCCGGTCATCACTTGGTGGGGTGAGGTTACCCCGAAGGCCAAGGTTGCCATGTGGGGAGTGTTAGTAACTAACTAACTAACATTGTATTATAACAATGCATTGCGACGTAAGCACTGTAATGAATATTATTAATGGTTGCCATGTATGCCTGAACGTCTACTTGAAACTACTCAGAACTGAAACGTAAACATTTGAACATGACGTGATAAAAGAAATATGTTTAGCCAAGATGTTTGTTAAATTCGATGAGAGGGAGCAATACACTTCTTGCTGGTCTGGCTGAACGTGTCTGGTCACATTATATCTTTGTTTATGAATGGTTCGTAGTGTCTATTTACTGTTCAAAGCAGCATTATTCAGTTACTCTTGCGAGAAAAAGTGTATCAGCTGGATCAATGAGACGCGATCCACCTCCCCCGTCCTGGCCTTATTACTGCTAGAACAATCGAATAAGAGTTAATGTGGGCTCAAATTATGTTTGCAAACATAAATAATATTTTTAAACTGACTGACGTTGAACGACTTATTCACGAAGGAACTGACAAGGAACACAACAAGACTGGGAAAACTGCATGAGACATCAGGTAAACTACAAGAAGATTACTTTTGGAAAGAAATAGCACGTAACGAGATTTTGGAACCTATCTTCATAAATTTGCACTACTCAGACGACGAAGACAATAACAATGATCAATTATCTCTTAACGTAACATTCACAGTTATACGGATGTACCGCTGGTATTTCCTTAGGATTAGATAAATAAGTAATTCATAAACTATAATGAATTTTAAACTAAATGTTTAAAACATGTGCGTAATATACGAATATTCATGTTTCAATTATGATTTCAACAACTGTATTATTATAAAACTTTGAAAAATTCAGTTTGCGTTCCCTTACGCCTAGCGGCACGAACACTTGCAAGTGTGCGAGAGAGAGGGAGAAATATAAAAAGAGTGGAGATAACGAGGTGGCAACGCTGAAGGCTCTATAACGCATTTGATTCGCTACAGGCGAGAACTCTCTTCATTTGAAACACATTATAGGTTGCTAAATTACTTGCTAAATTTAAAGATACTCATACACTACTCTCACTCACTGATTTGCTAAGCCCTAAGAACTTCTGAAGACTAGAAAAGTAGTTTTAATAAGTTTGTATACATGTGTTTTTACACCCAAATCTAATCTCTGAATGTCCTGAATTCCAGATATCTGTCCTAGAAACTGATGAATTTCTTGCTGTCTTTATTCCATCGCAAGACGTAATAGCGTTAGCTACACTAACTTAAAACAATTGTTCTTCTTTAATATGAAAGTTTCCTTGCTAACGACTTCTTCTTCCTAACAACAACTTAGCTCATACTTCTACCATTATGCATTGATTTTGGCATATAGATATTAAATTAATGCAAATGTATATGTCTCCATAAATTGTTGCCCACTACTTTATAAACTTACTTCTCTCGAAAGAAAATTCCGATGTCACATAATAATGACTGAGAAGTTGTGTAAATTTTACTCTTTATGTTCTATAAATATGATTTAGTATCTGTAGACCTAATTTTTATTTATTACGAATAACAAATCCCCTGACATTTGCGCAAAAGTATTTTAAGTATCAGGAATGGAACTGAGTCTTAACGTATGATGCACTAATTTTAGTTTATGGAACTTAGTTTTACACTTATTTATCTGTCTTGCTATGATTTATTCATAAAACTAGTGATTTACCCTTCAAAAACTATCGTACAATTATAGGATTAGAATTTTATTACGGAAGGGATTCGGTACGTAGGCCACCACGATATGCCCATTGTTCCTATACTCCCATGTGGGGCACCCCCAGGAGGAAGAATGAGGCGAAGGAGACAGAGGGTGGCCGACCCAAGGAGCCACGGCAGTACAAAGGGCAAGGTCCCTATAGTTTACTTGGATAGAGAATTCCTCCGACAGGCCAGGACAGCAGTATTTGTCATTCAAGGCAAAAAAGCAACATAAGTTACTTACCTTTTAATCTTATTCTGTTAATAATATTAAAACAGCAGCCTACAACCTCAAGTAAACTTAGAAACGTAACACAAACACCAAGCTTGGCAATGAACTGGCAGTGAAGTCATCGCTGCCAATGATTGCTGGGCAGTAAACCAATTGTTTATTTCAGGCGAAATAGCCCCGTGAGCGGAAAAGCTTCACCCTAACCTATACCAAACAGTTTAATTTATTCAATTTCAATGTAATGTCTCTGGTAGATTCTTTTCATCTAAGAGACCTGTGTCTTTTCAGAAATTTTTATTCTATATGGTTCCGTAAGCTTAAAATGTATAATATATTTTAGTTTTATTTCAGAAAACTATTTACTGTGAAAGCTTTCACGCCTGGTAGTTAAACTCATTTTCGAAACTTGCAGAAGGTGGAATATTTTACATTCGAGTAATTCCCGCCATGAGTGTAGCAATTGTTGAAAATTCATCCTCTAGTAAAGTATCTCCCATTTCAGCCAGAAGTACTGCTTTACCGCACCAAAAAGCCTGACTATTTTTCATATTCTAATGCGTAATTGGATTTTAGTTCCAAAAACAAGTGATAGGCTCAGCTGGAGCTGGTTTTAACACATGATAAGGTGTTTCCTTCAACATTAAAATGTTCTGTGCACTCAGCTGTATATGCAGCATGTCCCATGCAGCATGTTGGGAGCTGATAGACGACATTAATTTAAATACTTTTTGTTAAGGAAATTTTTCTTTGCAGTACTTCGTTTAAACACTAGATCAGTTAACGTCAAAGCAAACGTTGGAATGCACGCTTATTGCTATTAACACAGAGTGCATCGGCGTGTCATACTCTGCCACACTCTCGCAAAGACACTGGCCACTTCTCTGATTTCGCAGGTTGTTCGTGTCACAAGGTCCTCAAATTCAAAATGTGTTTCATACACTACAGTGCGTGCAAAAAAGGAAGTCAAGTGGAGTAAAGTCAAGGGAGGGTGTCCACCAGGCAAGAAATCCTCCTCTGCCTATCCAATGATTGCCGTACGCAGCCGTAAGATGACGTACTTCAGCACCAAAGTGAGCTGGTGCCCCATCATATATTTAACCACATGTCCTGTCTATATGAAGGGGAACTGTTTCCATTAGATCAGCCAAAACTTGCTGTAAGTATTGAGTCGGGTCGCAAAATGTATCGTCCCACACATTAACACCAAATTTTAGTTGATGTGGCCTCTGAAACGTAGTATGGGGATTTTCGAAGAGCCAAACATGTGAATTCTGATAGTTAAATAACTGCTCAAGTAAAGTGTGAAAATTGCTTCATCTATGAACATGACATGGGATACCAAGAGCACATCGTTTTCAATTTTGTCCAGATACCACTGACAAAATCAATGTTTTTAGGTCTAATTTCATGGACTTTTCAAGGTGAAAAGAACTCCTTCAGAGTTCTTCCCAAAACGCTACGGCTTAAGTACAATTGTCGAGTGATGGCGCTAGTTTTAGCAGAAGGATTGTTCTCAGTGTACCGCAACACATCTCCTGATAGTTCTCAAGAGTCCGTAGAGAACATGGTCATCCTTGACCTTCTGATCGTCTATCCAAGGAGAAATGTCTTGTGTCTTTGTGAGAGTACTGCAGAAAATGGCACGCCTACAGTCAATTTTCTAATAGTATAATGGATATGTGTTTAATTGTTGATTTATTGCTAAATGTAGAGGAATCCACAATCTTTATATTAGTATGTTTGTGTAGCCGTTAATGTTGTTATGATTGCAGGAGAGGTTGGGAAGGAAATGTACATCGTGAACAGAGGTCGGTTGCAAGTGGTTGCCGACAATGGAAAGACCGTCCTTGCTACGCTCAAAGCGGGATCCTACTTCGGCGAGATCTCCATCCTCAACATGGGTACCGCAGGTAAAAACCTTGGTAATGTATGCTTTGCTGCCACTGCTTTATGCTACACCATAGTTCTTAGTAAAGTGCCAGTCGTGATTAGACTTGCGGTCAAAATTTTACGTATTTTAATACAATACTTTTCTGCTTAATTGATTCTATAAGGTTTATATGAAAAAATACCGGATTTATCACCTGCGATGCAACAAATTGCCCGTAACAAATCTTTTTCCACAAGTGCTGTAGCGGAGAAATGTTCTGATCATTTTCTCCCAGATGATTTCGTAAAATAGGAAGCCGCTATGCTCATCTTCAGTTATAAAAGGTATTCGAAATTCAATTTTCTGTCAATGAAGAAGGACGTCTTATTCCAGGTTATGTATACATCCATAACTATGGTTGCTGATGTGTGTACTCCTAGTTTAACAGAACACAGCATTACTTCAACGATTTAATAGCGTTTATTTATCTAACAACCCACGTTGCTAAGAGGAGAGGAAAACCCGATGTAAAATCTGTTAAACTTGACTCAATATCTCAGAAATTATTTTATACCTACAATCCATATTATACAATAAACATATGCACTCAGTACGATAGAATTATTTTTCAATTGAAATTTATAAGCAATTTTTTAAAAGAACTAACCAACAATGCTGTTAACATCAAAATAGTTCCACGAAAACACTTAACGGTTCTTTTATCACCTTAAAATTTAAATTAATGCTTTTAATAGTATACGTATTTTGGAAAATTAATTTGCAGTTAAAATCAAAAATAGAGGAACTCCATATATTATTTTGTAAAGAAGGAAACAACTTGGCGTTAACTCGAAAACTGCAGTATTTAACATTAGTACTAATTTTAGAACAAATTTCCTTTAAAATATGGACTAAAATTTACTACTGCAAAGTGTGTAGGAGATATGATTTTATTTTAGTTACTTTTTATGAAATGCTGATAATTCCCAATACAGAATAAGAAATACTAAAAAATTGAGATGTATATTTAAAATATAAATACTTTGGCTTCAGTTGTATAACACAAAAAATTAAAGAAGAAATTCAACTGAATGAGACTGCAAAACACGCTGAAAATGTTATTCCTGGCAAGATTTGCAATTTATTTTCCTTTTAAGAGAGGTCAGTATTAGAACCGCCGAAGGTTTTAGCACATTCGATGTTCCACATTCACTTTTTAAACTCATTGGCCATAAAAACGTTCTTGAGTTGATAGTTCTTTGACAAAAGTGCTTCCTAATGCACATTGATTCAGCTTTTCTTGTACGGTTGCATCATTTGTGTTAAACCCGGTAGAAAGGCGAATTAGTGATCAGAATATTAAAATTATTAGAACACTTTTATTCTGCGTACCTCTTAGGGCAGCCATTTAACGTAAGGTTTTAGTTTACTAAAATTATATTATTTGTTTATTTTTAGTATTAAATACATTATTTGAACGTTCAAACTTAAGGGGACACTGAAGTGTTAAACGTGACTTTCTAATATTAGAGCTAACGGGTTCATTTTTGCACAGATTAATAATATAATTAAGAAGAGCCTGTACAAATTTCCAGTTCAGTGTCTAATTGCATTCTTGATATAAGCATTCCTTGTTATCAATTGTATTAGGGATAGTAAAAGATGTTTAACTGCAGGTGTCATTTTTACACAGTTGTTGCAAGTGGGTAAACTTGATATGGTTAAGTATCGATAATTTTATATTTTTATTGGTGTGTATTTTGGATTTTCTTTAAATTTATTGAAAATAACGTAGCTTAAAATACATAAAAACGAAAAATGTTCCTGCTATTTTCATAAAAATGGAAAAAATGTCGTTCCACTATAGTACTAGACATTCCTGAATGTTAGTCGCTATTTATACGGTCTCGCCCCATTTTTATCACAAATATGGTAGCATGCCAGAGATAATTCGAATCTAAATAATGCTTGATATGGAAATCCTTAGCTGATTGATTCAGACACGGAAAGTTTCAAATTGTATTATACCCTCTGGTTTTAAATTCGGTTGCAACCGACAATAAATCTAATTGGAAATGATGAACATCTCTGTAACGAATTTTCAAGCCGCGCCGTGGTTGAGTAGTTAGACTGCTTGACTCTCACCAAGGCGATCTCAATGGACCGCAAAGTGAGATTTGTGGTGGACAACATGGCGCCGGAGCGGGTTTTCTCCGGGATCTATAGTTTCTCCCGCCATCTCATTCCACCGGTGCTCCATCTTAATTTCATGTATCATCAGTGCCATCGCCTGCGGTGACGTATATAGTAAAAGAGGACGTTAAACACCAAAGACACATACTAACGAATATTCAAAAGCAAATATTCATTTAGTACATGCTTTGTTTTTATGCAGTGCAGAATGTGAAAAATTAATTAAAATGAAATTATGCTGATAACTGTTTCAAATGTATACTATAACCGATATAAAAATGTGACACATTTCATTATATTGTGTCACATTTGAACTGCTTTGTGGAAAATTCTCAGACTTATAGTTATGCTTGTTTGGAAGGAGATTGGTTTAGAACACGAAGAAATAACGAAACAAACCAAACAGAAAAAGACAAGAGAGAGATAAAGAAACCGAGGAGATGGTTCAGGCAGTTTCGTCTGTGGCCTGCTTTCGGGAGGCCTGGGTTCGATTCCCATGGCCGACCTAACTAACCCCTCGGGATTTTTTCGGGGTTTCCTGGGTCGCCAGGTGAATGCTGAGCAGGTTAAATATATCCCCGAATTTCCTGTCCCTCCATTTCATCTCCGTTATCATTTCACATCATCTTTCATCGGATGCTGTCTTTCAGGGTAGAAGTTTCGGCGGCGCTGCATGGTAGGATGATATGCTTTGAGTGAACCAATCCCTCCTACGGTAGGACGATTGCCAGACTCCGAACCCAGGTATTGTGGTGAGACTGTTTCCGAACCACAACAGGGTGGAATGTTCGTTGTCCTGACCTGCCGGGGGAAGTTTCCATATAAGTAAAATGTAGGGACCTTTTTTTTTACTATCTATTATATTTCTTCATTAGAAAAACAAAGAAAGTATACTTATTTTACCAAAATGACCAAAATATTACTTCGGCTTTCTCTTAAGTGAACAATTCCTATAAGTAACAATAATGTGAAATGATTACGTGCCTCTTTATTATGATTCCGTTCCGTAAATATTAATTTATTCTTATGTTATATTGTGATTTTCAGAGTTTGGAAATATTTAAAAACTCTAAGAACGTATTAATATATACTTTTTATCAGAGGATTTTAGCTATTTGAATTAAACAATTTTCTAGATTTTTATATGATTACAACGACTGGCACTCTAGATTAGGTTAGTAAGTATATTCTGCAAGCTAATAATTTGCTAGAGCTTGCGCAAAGCACAGGTGCACTAGATGGTAAATGTGCCTGTTCGTTAGAACGTAGTTATATGTGCTCCAGAGACGTAATTGTATTTTGTAATGAATAAATCTGTTTCCTATAGCAGTACTTTAGAATAAATTATTTAGCACTGTAATAGAAAACGCCTGATGAAGATTATGCACGATATTGCTGTCACTTGAGTATAATTATACAGCATTTTGAAAGTTGTGTTGAAGATGCTGTAGCTCTCAGGAAACTTATTCAAAGTTCAGAGTATATCTTTTTGGTTGAGATTCAAAGATCGATTTCTTATAGAACTAATGGTTGTATACCAACGCAAGTGCAGCTCTATGCAAATTAGACTTTTTAAGTTATAACATTTCTAAAACTATTTAATGTCCAATGTTATGTCTGTTGCACTCTGAGAGAAAAAGCTGTTTTGTTTCAAAGAATAGAATACGATCTTACCTTAAAGATGTACTTAGCCTACATATACATATCCATGTCGTTAAGGGAAGATTAAAAATCCCTATTTCGCCTACGTTAAATCTACTGTTAATTAATGGCCCAGTAGATAATCTCAAAAACTATTTCATATATTAAACTGAATATTTAGGTGATGCAGTTATAGCCTTCTCTGTTTAGTTGCCTATTTTATATAACAATTTTAAAAATAAAGAAGAAAAAAGGATGAGATTACTTTCGCAATTGTACCATCTCTTGATTAAAGATGATTAACGAGTTTATTAACACCAAATTAGATCTACTACACTGTAAATGGTCTATATTTATTTCCAAAGTCTTCACTTGACTTGTACCATCTCAATTATACAATTATGATGTAGTTTTTAAGAAGCTTACTCAAATTCAGAGAGCATGAATTTAAAAGCTGAAATATAACCTTTGCTGCACTTAAAAATTGCTTAAGAAATAGCATAACTGGATCAATGTGGATAAATTATTTTAAAAATTGAATTTGATGGTTTAACTGCTTTAAATCAACCAGAATAAGGAATAAAATGAATAACCAAATGTGTGTATTAGTATTTAAATAAAATTACACTATATATTTTTATTTTTCTAAACAAGCTTCCTTTTTCGTCCAAAAAACATGATTAATTAGTATAATAAACCTAAAATAAACTTCCTTTATATGTATACAATTTAAAATAAGTTTTTAATTGTTTTATGGCAGTGTTTTAAAAGAATTTTCAATGAGTTAAGATAAAAAAATTCACACGTGGGTACCCTTTAAAGAAAGATGTCTAATACAACATAAACTTTGTAAACTTTCTCATAAATGGCAAAGGTATACAACTTTGTAACAAATAATCTGTCAGATTTAGGCCATCGTTCACCTTTACAATGTGCAGATATTTTATCGAGTCCCAATATCCACCATACGTCAACTAAAACAACATCGCAAATAATTAGCCATAATTTTAGACAACGAGTCATAAATGTTATATAAAATAATATTCCAAAATGTAGTAATGTATTTATATTTTACAAATGGGAACATGTTTACTGATTTTAATTACGAATGTACATTCCGGAAATGTTTATTAAGAATTTCTAATCCTAATAGTTGTTAATAATATGGAAGCCATATTAAAAGATAATGGAGGAGGAACTTAGCCTCCAACTACAGTTTATTTACTTAATAAATATTAAAGCTATTTATAAAATGTATAAATAGTATAATAATAACAACAATAGAAAAAGGCATAGAAGCCATAATGTTTTTATGTTCAGCAACTAAGTATAATTTTATTTTTATATTAAACTGTTTCTCGTTCATGTAGTACTATTGTATATTTAATGCTAAATAAATTAACAATAAATTGTTTTAAATAAGTATCAATTATGCTTGTAATTGGTTGAAAACTGCAACTACTGTATACCCATATGGCTGCCGAGCAGCACAATATACAGGGATTCACAAGCTTATACAGTGCGCTTCAATGAAGTATTCTACTATTTAAATACGCCCATTATTTAACTAATGACAAAACTTAAATGTAAATGCTGTGATTTTTAATTGGTATTAAACCAATGCTATTGTTAACAAATGCTATGTTCCAACCAACACTATAGATCAGTCACATCACTTACCTCTGTTCACACGCACACGCGCGCGCACACACGCACACAAACTTCTTTCCGTAAAAAACTGCTCTTTAATTTGGAAAGTCTCGAAATATATGCTGGTATAGAATTTTTATCTGGGAAACAATTTTTTCCTTTATTTTTTCCCCTTAATTTTTTTTTTTTTTTTTTTTTTTTTTTTTTTTTTTTTTTTTTTTGCGAATGAGCCCATGTAGGAGTACCCAAAGTACTTAGAGACGTTTCTTAGCTCTTCTCTGAATCCAAAATTGTCTCATACTTTCTCTCGTCTGTCCACGTTGTTCCAGTCTTTTTCTTCGGTTCATCGTCTTGGTCAACTTGCCACTTATAAAAATACTATAATGTGTTTTGTCTGATATGCTTTAACCTCTGTTCCCTAATATCACTATGGATGTCTGTATACTTATTTATTTCCTTTTTACTTCTAAATCTGTATTCTTCACCTACGACTTGTGGATCTATAATTTTTTCTAATAATTTTACTTCATTTTCGACATTTCCGATATCTGCTTTTCTTTTAGAAAATCACCAAAAGTGTTTAAAGTGAGACATCAGTTTCGATACTTATGAGTAGAACACATGCTCTGATGTGTTTAAGCTTACTCACTCAGAAGTCCATGTTCAATCCTCCGGACATGTTTTGAGCATCTTCAGCGGGCCATGCTGCAGCTTCTGTTTGTGGTCTTATTCCTTCTTCCCAAGAAGTTTAAACTCCTCCTATTGGAACTCTCCTGATTTCCAATGCCAATCTTTGAAACCGGAGATTTCGTACCAATCTCGACTGAAGAGATGATTTTACTGGACAGGCGATTGGGCATCATCTGTGGTGTTGTCAAGCTGAAGATGGTTTCTCTGTGGTGTAGGTGAAAATAAACTACTGGTTATCTGTTGAGGGTGATGTACTTTCTCTTCCATCTCCGTCAATAGAATCCTAGGCTTCTTGGGTATCGTATTTCATTTTCCTGAATTATTTCTCCAAGATATTTAAATTACGATACTCGTTTAATTCTTCCATATTTGGTTTCCATTCTTGTTTATTGCCCGAAATATACTTAGCTTTTCCGAAAGATATCTGAAGACCAACTTTCTCTGCAGTTTCTTTAGATAATTCAGTCTGTTTCTGACTGCTATGATGTCACGGGTTAAGTTTGCTAGGATAGCTGCGTACGCTAGGCAATCTGTCTTTAATTTTCCACTCCCTAATATGACTGGTTGATTAATTTTGAGAATTATTTTCGGTTTACGCTACTCCTGTATTACTTTTTCAAATTAAAAACCAGTGGCAGAAGTCGTCCCTTGTCCTTCTCCTGGTTTAACTTGGAAAGATTCAGAAATGTCCCTCATAAATTTAATTGTAGCCTTTGGATCTGTTAGTGTCTGGCTAATAAGTGGAGGAGCTTTACGGTCTAAAGCTTGTTCTCTCAATATTTCAAACAGTGGTTCAAGGTTAACTGTATTTTAAACTTTTTAAAGTTCACAAACCATTATCATTATTATTTTACACACTTCGCGAAGGTACACCCAATATAGCCCCATTTAGTTTTACCTAAGCACTCTGTAGAATGCAAGGTCATATTTAATTCAATTTAATTTTGACATTTTGGAATCCCTTAAAATATGCAGTCTATTCAAAACTATTGTGATATTTATGTTTAAGATACATTATACAGTCATATGGGTGTTGAGTTGCTTTCTCGGTAAAACACTTTCGCTATTTTATCTTTTCGGGATTTTAAGGAAGGAAAGTTAGAAGTTTTGTGGAGATTGAAACCGTGATCTACGGAATTCTCTGAAGGCCATTAAAGGCGATAGCTATATCAGCTCAATTTATTCTTCCGGAATGCCACGAAGGGTTGATTTAAAGGGCGCTTGATAACCCTTGGAACGCCTTGCTGTTGAATTCAAACTCAGCGGAGCGTGAAAATCGCAGTAAAAGTCACTGAAATAATAACAAGAAAAGCGTTCTAAATGTTCTCATTTTAGTGAACAAGTATAGTTTGCATCTTAACCTTTACAACGAGGGCTGAATAATAATGAAATTACTGCTGTTATTAATATTATTTCTCAAATGTAAAATATAAATTAATATGAATCTACATTATTATTGCGGAAAAGGTTCCTCCTTTTCGTCCCTTTGTTGCGTATTTTCACCCCAACTGGGTGCCTATTTACTTTTTGTATTCATACAATGGAGAGACAATTGAATATTACAGAGGTAACGCTGAAAACCTGATTAATTCAGATGCTTGAAAATATCCACAAAGAACTTCATTAGTTATTAGAACCGTTGGGGTAAAACATTAAACAAAAGGAAGCCTTTAATTAAATACTGGCATTTTGAAAATGTTCTATAATAATGTAAGAGACAAAACATATAATAAGACAAGTAGTCTTATTAGTATTATTTATTTTGAAAATCTCTTAATATTAAAAATTATTTAAAAACATGAAGCGCATTTGCTTACTAATTTAATTCTTTTTAAACGGAAAGAGTATTTGCTACCTACATATTTGCCAACGTTTAACACAACCTAACTCATTTTTATCACGGAAAAGTTAGCCATATAAATTGCATAATTCTAGTTTCTTACAACAAAATTGTAAACAATTAGTCACCTACATTCCGAAGTAAACTTCTCGCTCTTTAGCAAATGCTTGAATGAATCATAGAGGTTTGGCAAGTGATTTGAAAACAAAATAATATTACCTTTAAGTGAATCAATTTTGAAATTTTATAGATAGACCTACCTTGGTTTAATATAAAACTGCACTTTAAAAAAAACTGTTTAATCTATTACACCTCAACTCTGAACTAATATGTAAATAAGGAATCAAAGAATGGAATGTAATACAAGTAGTTTATTAGTTAGGGTTTTGTGTGATAGATGTGCCTCCGTTCAAAAATCCTTCCCCTTAATTCTATTTTAGACTATATATGTTACTTATGCCGGTGAAAATGTTTGAAACACATTAATTTATTTAAAATTTAATTTCCCTTAAAATTCCAAAAATACTAAATATAAAATTTAAACAAATAAAATACTTATTCAAACATTTTCATTTACATTGCTTGTATTTGATGTTGAATACGTATTTCTGTGCATAAATGTATGCTATGGTAATGTATCTGTTGTGTTTTATTAAAAAATACTAATCTGTAGAACATTAAGTTCCAAGACACATCTCATCTGTTGCACGATAGCATAAAGCGGATGCACTGCTTGCATTTAACATTGTTAAATAGCTTAGGGTAGCTGTTAAAAGATCTGTTAACAATATAAAGATAAACAACTGCCTGCGCTTACATTGCTTTAACTTTATTTAATTCGGTTTTAAACTGCATACTTTCATAATAAAGGTAAAACTAAGAAAAATATTAAGCAAAAAAAAAGTGTTAAATGTTTGACAACGTAAACGCAGGTTTGTTAATCTCTTTTAAGCCACACAAGAAACGTAGTAGTCTAAATGTTAGTTTTGTTTCCTAATTTTTTGTAAATGTATCACCCTTAAAGTGTTATTAAAATAAGTTTCAAATGTAATAGCCAATAGCCGTAAATGTACCGCATGAAACTTGGTGAAAATGTAATATGCACTAACATTTCTATGACTATATGCATTGAAATCTAAACTTTAATGTAAAAAACATGTTATTCTGCCATTTGTTTATGTTTGTCTGTTTCTCTATTATGTTTTTATTTGTTTAATGCATTAAACTGTTCTAAATTTATTATGTACTCTCTCTACAAAATAATTTAAATGCAATGTCCTTAAACCTGTGCTCAACAAATATTGCATCTTATAAACATCATAAAGCTTTTGTATTTTGAAATAAGTAAGCAAAATGGACTGTGGGATTATTTATAAACAATTTATTTTTTATTGCTGCATAAAAACTGTAACTTCAAGTATAATACCAATATGTAGAATAGAAACATTAGAATATAATGTTTTAAACAATATAAACGTGTTAAATTTAAGAAGGTTTATATTGCTATAATACTATTATTGATTTAGTATAATAACTTATTGTCCCACACTTAAATTAAAAACATGGAGAAAGTTTAGGATCGCCTTTCAAAAAGTACGATATTTAAAGTAAAATACGCCTGTAACTCAAGTCTTATGATTAATACCTTAAGGACCTAATCTTTAAGTAAGTATTTTAAATTATTCTTACATCAAATACATACCCCTTTGACAAAAAAAAATATGAATAGCAGTAAGCTTTCACGGCCGGAGTCTAATTTGTTGATAGAAAAATTTCCCGGGCTCAGGAGCCGTGGACTGCTGGAGTTGGAAGATCCAGACGTTTCGTTCACGTCTGCAATGAACATCATCAGTGGTGACTCGGTCTGAGTCCTCTGGGTGAAGTTTCAGTCACAAGTGACTCACTAGCTGGAGATGCGGCCGTATTTATACCTAGTCTGTCTAGTCAGTCAGTTGTGCCTGAAACCTCATCCAGAAGACTCGGAACATGCCACGTCACCACGAAACGTCTGGTTATTCCTACTCCAGCGGCTTCTTTAACACACACAAAAAAACGCTCTGGGAGTCTGGAAGTGAATATTTTTCTATGTCCACATCGTGAGCACGGCCGGTTTACAATGGTGTCATGGAATGCGTGTCTTTTTTTAGCTTCGTTCTACTGAATCCTCTCATAATGGAGTCTCAGATACTAAGCGTGCAGATAGCATAGACAAGTATGTAGTAGCTAGACCTGCAAAGGTTCGAATGTGAACATAATTTTAATCTTTTTAAAGCAGAATTACGAATTGCGTATCACGCACATTGCAATATAACTCACAACTGTTAATTTTTTATATAATTTATGTCCTACAACGTTAAGTCATATCGGACGATGAATGGAAAGGGTGAATTGATGCTCAAATGAGTCCGGGGTCCATGGAGCTTTAGAGTTACCCGACATTCGTCTCTTAGAATAAGGGAAAATCCCGGGAAAACCTTATCCAGGTAACTCATCCTGGCAGAAATTCGAACTCGGGAGCTCTTGAAAGTGAGGCAGACGTGCTACCATCTACGCTACTAAGGCGGGCGCCAATTGTTAAGGTTTACTTGATTTTATGGCATTTGTGCTCATACATAAAAACAAACACTCTACTCTGTTAATAAGCTAAATGAATTAAATAAATATTTTATCCAGGTATGTAAAATCAAATAAAAATGGAAATCGACTTAGTATCGAGTGTGTAAACTCTCTGCTTCCATTACTACTTCTCATTCTGCGAGATATGGACCAGACCAAATGCCTAGTGAAATGTTCACGAAAGGATACTTTGCATTATACGCCAGCAGAGCTAGTGTGTTTACATAACCAATAACATTGAACATATTTTGAAAACGACAAGAATGTGTTATTTTCGTGTATATATGTAAATATATATGTTTGTGTGTGTGTTTAAGATATTATTTATCTTCTGCAAGAAAATCATAAGGCCTTGCTATTAAAGTCACAATAATAAAAGGAAACACACTTTCAGGGATTTGAACTCAATTGGTCCACTTACGAGACACATGCGTTTTACCGCTCGGCTACCATGCATACCGCCAAGCCGCAAAGCATCTCCATATCTATCGCATAGCGTGGAAATGAATTCAGAGCTGTATTAAAAGCTTGTATTGCGAACGCAGCGTCATCGAATGCTTCCGGTATTTTCCGTAGTGAACTTTGTTTCTGTAGCTGCTCCTCCCCACCCCCTAGTCCTCCCTAAGGCTGTATAAAATGTCAGATACACATCCAACACCTAGTTCCTATGTTGAAACCCCTTAAAAGTATGTACACCAGCATAGCGAATCTTACACTTTGTACTACTGAATGACGTCAAGAGAAGGAAGGGTGTAAAAACAAACCAATTGCCCGCCTCGGTAGCGTAGATGGCAGTGTGGCTGCCTCACGTTCAAGAGGTCCAGAGTTCGAATCTCGGTCAGGGTGAGTTATCTGCATAAGTTTTTTCCGGGGTTTTCCTTTATCCTGAAAGACGAAGTTCAAGTAACTCTAAGCTCTATGGACCCTGGGCTCATTTAAGCATCATTTCTCCAATTTCATTCACCGTCCGATATGAGTTAACGTTGGAGGACGTAAATTACAACAACAACAAAACCAATTTGTTGTTTATTATTGGTGAATGATAAAGATCTTGGACAGGTTATAAAGAATCTTAAGTACATATTGTTCCCCTCGGGACCCAAGCGGCAGTTAAGCAGGCTACGTTAGTGTTGGAATTGGAGCGTGTCAGGTAGGTAATGGGTATGCCATGAACTAGGTCAGATGTCTCTTCGTAGTCTTGTTAGCCTGAGTGCACACATCCACAGTAAACAGGGTGTCGAACCCCAGACTTTGCCTAGTTACATTTTAAACTATAAGCATCAAGACCTGCAAGAATTAGCCAGGTAAGTCATGTGTAGTGCACTCCAAGCTCCTTGCCGATCGGCGCCCAGCAGAACACACCAATCCTAACGCGATTAATAAATGGGCTAGCCAAGTAGTTTGTTTTTATAAAATCTAGAATGGTATTTCCTCCTTCCAGTTTCCATGGCGTCCTCTTATCCTCGAAGTTCACTACCTCTTTGCTTGAGACCGGAGGGTTAACCCAGGAGTCGCTGCAAAAATGAATCACATACAACTCCCTGACTGCCAACTGACTCCCGCAAAGGGTTACTTCATTATTAGTTTAGAACTTAGAAATATTTTTTTTAAATAATATCGAGGGATAGATAAAATTACTAAAGGATGCAAAAATAAATTATTTAACTTTATATCATTTTAACTAGGGATGGGTCGATACCAGTTATTCTCGATACTCGTTCTCGATACCAATCCACAACATTTTCTACCATAGCCGATACTTCGATACAAGATATGTTCATTTCTACTTCTCTCTCCAGCTGTCGGCCAGCTTGGCAGAGATACTGGCGGACGACGAAAACTCGGTGGCCAAAATTTTAGAATTCCTTTTAAACACTAATTTTAGAATTGAGGTCCCGCCGATTCAGGTATTTTAAACATTTTAACGTATTTATGACTTTAAATTTTATTTTAGCGTATTATACTGCTGTGCGGTTTTTTAATTTGGTTTTATTGTATGGAGTGGCTTTTAGTGCTTTAGTATTTTAGCTAGTTTGTGCCACTATTGGGCTTTTAAGGGTGCTTATGACCATTGCAGTTGAGTGCCCATAAACATCATCATCATCATCATTTCTACTTCTAGTTTCAATACAACATAGAACGATGGGAGAACAGTGTAATGCCATATTAATTAGGTGCACATATTTAATGAGGAAATCGTAAAACCGTCAGTGTAGGTACTTTTGGCTCTACATTACAAATTTAAAAGCAAAATAGTCTACTTTCATAAGATTTTGTTCAAAAATACTAGCATTCTCACACTTTCAGTGTCAAGTCTACTTCTTTTAGTGTCACATATGAAACCTTTTGTGCTAAATAATCTTTCAGAGAAAACTGTTGAAGGTGGGATACATATTTAACAGCTGTTTTCTTTTCTGGAAATTTTGAATTTGTTCTTCAATGATACAGTTCACTAGAAAGAGGGGGTGACAAATCGTTGCTGAGATATGCAGAGATTTCTTCTTAGGAACTGGTAACTATTACCGAATTTGACAATCGATTATTTTCTTGTATAATGTTATTGAACAGGTACCTAATTTCTGGCAATTTCCTGGGCTTTGCAATGTGGCAAAAATATTTTGTGATTTTAAAATAAAATGAAAATTTCAGAATCACCACCGAAGTATCGAAAAACTATCGAGAGTATTTTCAGAAGTATCGTTCGATGTCGATACCCTGCAAGTATCGTACGTATCGAGGTATCACAAATATCGAGGACCCACGCCTAATTTTAGTATTTGGAACGACCTGGTAATATTTTATATCATTTATTAATTTTATGAAAGGAGTATATTTAATGTTTTTTTTAATATCTGTATTCCCTTGTGCAACTGTTATTTGGAATATCATGGAAATAATATTGAATTTCAACGCCTGCGAATAAAGATCTAATATTGCTTCACTCTGCCGTAATGCTTTTGTACTTACAACAAAATGCATAATGAAATCTTTTGTGCAAATATTTATCACAATTAACATGAACCAGATAGGAAATCGGCTTTTGTGTGAGTAGTTTGTACAGTACCTTATTAGAATGATATTAAAGATAGGCATGGGAGATCTATGGAGAGCAGAGGAGACAAATTATAACGGTTTTTCGAAGGAAGTGAGAGCTAGAGTGCAAGACATAGATAGGCAAGAGATATAGGAAAGTATAGAAGAAAAGAAATCTTTGAAATTTCATGAGCAATTAAAAACAGAATGGGGTAGGGAAAAATATATAAATCAATGTGGCAAAACTGGAAGAGAAGGCATAGCATGGATGAGGGTAGGAATATTACACTTAAAAGGGTTGAGAAGTAATGAGGTAGGAATGTGTGAATTTTGTGGAGATGAAGAAAGCACTGTTCATTACCTAATAGAATGTAAGGAACTAACAAATTACAGGAGAAAAATATGGGATAAGAAATGAGACAGTGTGAGCAAAGAGATATTGGTGGTACGCATGCTAACGGGGATGGGAGAAAAGAAAAATAGATGTATAGGAGATTTCTTATTTAGGGGACCTGAGTCAGCGACTAAATCTTAGGTCAGCAATTTCATGTATTTGTACAGGAGGTATAATACAGCATGTTCTATGTTAAATTTTATTGTACTGAATATGTAATGAATACTGTACAAATAAATATCGTTTCATATTGTATCACTGGTGGCCAGCCGGCCGTTGGGCGCTGTCGTCTCGTTGATTATTGAAATTCTAGCGCTTAGTGCTTCATGTATATTATATTACATTCATTACATTACATTATATTCATGTATATTATAATTACAATAATCACATACCATAGTCACTGAATATGTTGTTTGGTGACAATACGTGACCATGTGACGAAAACTATGCTTCGTATCTGGAACATATAATTACATCAATAGACGATAAACATTGTCTAACATTGGGTTATGGATAGCGACGACCAAAATTATCCATCAAAAAGGTGTTGCATAATACACTAGTAAAATATTGACTGTAGCGAAATTTCCATCACACTGTTATTTCCCGTGATGTGGTTATCCTATACACACCCAGTTTCGATGTTTGCATTTAATTCACTAAAGAGCTGATAGAAAGAATTGCTTGCAGTATTCCCACAGTCTAAGCGTTGCATGAGTGTGGTTATGGGCGCAATGTAGCGCTATAATTACACGAAGGCTGATCGGAAAGTTCCGATACTAAACGATAAGAGGTTGGCGTAAATCGTAAATATTTACTCAGAAAAATTGACAAATGCAATCATAATAGCCGCTAACCGCAAAAGTGTGTGTGAAACAGCGGAGCTAAATGACGGTCTGCAAAACAATCATCGACAAAAGAGGTTGGGCTCATAAATAAAATGAACGCACATGAATAAAATGAACAAGGACGATACTTTTGTAATTCGGCCACATGGATCAGACACTTTGCCTAACTTTCTTGCACATTTCAACAGCATTCGACCTCAAATACAGTTTACTATGTAAGTGGAGAAGGATGGAACTCTTCCATTCCTGGACATTCTTATTTCAAAAATCAGCAACCCTGCACTGGGGCATGCTATATACCGCAAGCCTGCACACACCGATCTCTATCTGAACGCTCATAGTTTCCATCATAAGTCTCAACGACTGGGAGTTCTCATTACACTGGCCCACAGAGCTATGTCTATCTCTGATCCCAGCCACTTAAAACAAGAATTACAGCACCTGAGACTCACTTTCCGTCAAAACGGCTACTCCAAATATGACGTTGATGCCTCGATCACCGGAGCTAAGAAAGGGAAACTTGTAATACAGCAAGCATCAGATAAGCCTACCGCTACAACCTGCATTCCGTTTACCGGCAATCTATCCGGCAGAATCAGCAGAATTCTCGCCAAATACAACATCAGGACCAATCACAAGCCACCATCAACAAGTCATCTGTTGAGACCAGTGAAAGACAAACTGGACTTCCAAGTTCCGGGAGTGTACCGCATTCCCTGTGAATGTGGGACACCGTATATAGGACGAAATGGAAGGACCATCGCTACCAGGATAATCGAACATGAACGGAGCATACGTTTAATGCAACCTGAGAATTCTGGGCTGGCAGAGCATTGTTCTGATAACGACCATAGAGCCAATTTTTGGAAGACGACCATCTTGGCAATATGCAACAGTTACTGGGAGCGGAGAATTAAGAAGACTTTGGTGACTTCCTCTGAAAGGAGTACCTTTAATCGTGATGCTGGATTTCAGTTCAGCTCCTCTTGGAAACCGGCCTTAAAAATGGAAATCCGTCGATTTAAAAAGCAAATATCAATACAGCCTGATAATCAAGTTAAGTAGTTACGCTTCTTTGACACAATTTTCTATACTCACGCCATCTCGTGTCTGGCATTTAATTTACTGAAAACAGTCTTTTGTTCAGTAATGCGAATGTTGATAGTGTTTTGTCTTTGTTTATACGTGTGTCATGTCCAGTGTTTCATTTGTGGTTATAAAATTTTATAAATATCCTGATGATGGGAACGATGCACACTCCGGAAACGTCGACATCTAATCGTCTTTTCACCTGGCTTGTTGCCCGAGAAGAAAGTGAGTACGAACTAGGACTGGCTACGCTTAGATAACGTTGCACTCACAAATAGCACTAGCTATGTCAAAACTTTTTTGCAATGATTTTTTATAAATATTATAGTGATTATTAGTCGGTGAACTTAAGTACATAAATTACAACTTCTCACAGATGATGGCGGAATGATCGCGCAAAAAGCTGCCTGATTTCTTATGACCAATTGCAACAACAGATGATAAATTTGACATTAAGAAGTATAACGTAACAATTGTCACAGCGTTAGTAAAAGTGTTAAAATTCTTGCATTTCACGAACTTGTTTTCTGAAAATGTTAACAAATACGTGTTAATGTCAAGAAACTTGTAAATATTACAGATATAGATGGCTGTGAATGAATCTTACTAGTTAACCTCTGCAGTTGAGCGCCCTTATACATATATATCAATCTTACTAGTTTATGAACGTACTACGATGCACTTTTGTTTTTATTCTTATTTACACTCTGCTGAAGAAATGGCGGGTGAGAAAAATCAGAAGAGAAGCCGTGGGACAAATTTCTCATCAATTGAGAAAGAACTGCTAGTATTGTAACGAAATTGCAGAAAATAAGGGGATGGATATGGTAGGTGCGAAAGGGAAGGATGTAACGTGGGAAAAAATTGGAAATGAGTAAATTCTATTGCAAATGTAACAACCAGAATTACAAAGCGATTTCGTCAATATTACGTAAATTTAAAACTTGATGCGAAGGAGGACAGATGTGACAAGAGACTTGAACGTTTCAAGACGGAAGGTGGACAGTGCATTATCCACATAATTCGGTAAATTATGAAATCGCAGCTAAGGTGAGATCGCCATATTCCTTTCAATGCATGTTCTAACCTCTCTTGTACTTCCGCAGTAATCTTCATAACAACTTTTTTCGACAGTCTATATCTCAGTAGAAAATCTTCTTCTGAACTCCTGAAAATCATTTCTTCTCGTAGGCCGTTCTCTATTACGAATGTCATTTAGACGGTCTAAATATAGTAAAAACTCATGAAAAATTGTGTTCACGCCCACCAGCTTGACAATTGTACAATTTTAACGATTTATCAACAAAAATATGGCTTGTTAGTTTAGCAAGAGGTTTAACACGTGTGTTAAGATAACACAAGTTGGTATAATGTAATTTCTGTTATAACTACTGATAAATAATTGCTAAGTTTTAACATCTGTTGGTGAAATCGGGCACTAGTGTTTAGTGTAATTTAAATCTGGTTCCTGCAAGCTACTGAAGTATAATTTTTATTATATTTTAGTTTGGTCCACCCCAGGTTGTGGCCTTCTTTGAAGAAGTTTTATGAATTTCGTGTTGAAATATATTAAACTCGAAAGTTTCTAAGAAATTGACTTAGTAACTTTACAATCTAGGTTTATTAATTGTGTTTTAAGCTGACTTGGACGACGATTTGCCAGCCGGAGAATGAAGACTCCTATCTCAAGGCGTCGTCTCGGACCAATCCACTTAAAAAATTATTTACCAAAACAAAATAAATTACATGTTTACTTTTTCAATTGAATAATTTAACTCTCGATCACTTAACACAAGACGATATAGTACAAAGGAAATCTAAATCTTTCCAATGTATTTACTTTCTTAAAATCACTAGTAGCAATCCCTAAGCGTCCAGTTTCTTCGACGATCAAACTTAATCTCATACAATTTGAATTGATTCAGTCCTTCTAACACAATCATTTTCTTAACTCACTTTTGTCTTCACACATGTGGCTGTCCTCTCCGATGATCAAATTTATTCTCCTCCACTTCCTTCTAGGAATATCATTGATTTTACTCCCCATTGCAACCATACTTTTTATATCTACGTCACTCGTAGCAACCTATATACAGGTCTTATTTATTTTTATAATTTAATTTATTAAATTTAATTTAAACATTATACTATTTTAAAATATTCTTTAAATATTTGCAAACCTTAAATATCATAAAACAAATAGAAACATTGATTTTTTTCTGTCAAGGCTAAATCCAAAGCAACTCTTACACTGCTACATTTTGATTAAATCAGTGCTTATTTTTATATTTATATAATTCATTATGAATGAATACAGTATGACATATATAGCTATTAAGTTGACACCATGTTTTCTGTTAATGTTGTTTCTGAATGCGGCTTTAGAAAATATATATTTAATATTGAATATTAAATATGGAGCTCTATCTAATATGGAACTGAATTTATTTATTCGCATTTCTATCCTTAAAATAATTTTCTCGTCTGTGGATGTGCCAGTTTTAAACTGAACTCTTCACTTGCTATGAAAGTTGAAGGTCGCCAAAGTATTGCAGATGTTTAGGTAAGTTTGCGCCAAAACATAATCCATATGACCAGCCTTAAAGAGAACCGATACGGATATTCACTTATCTTAACTGAAAAGTTACTTTAACACTAAAAGGACTGGCGAGTATGGTCTACCGAGAAGGACCAACCCGTCATTTTGACAGGTGCAGTTTTATTTACGCTTTTTAAAATAGTAAACAAATTTGAATGCATACCAGTTTATTTAATATTATTTATACTGTTTACCCGTATATAATTTTACATTTGTCTGAATAATTACATGGTAAAATAAACATTTTTAGTTTAAACTTTAATCCAAATATATACGATAACCAAATGTGAAATGGACAACTTCCCTTAGAAAACACATATGTTTCAACATAAAATTTTGAATACCACAGTATATAGTAGAAAAACACTAATAAACCTCATTTCGCTAATTCAAAGCCACCTGCAGCAACGTAGCACCTAACACACATGTATTCAGTGTTGCCTAAACATGGGTCACAAATATACTTACTGCATTTGGTACATAAATGCTTGCTCCTATTCTCCCCTCTGCATTCGCCAATTTGGCAAGTCTTCCAAATGTTGCTCTGTTCAGGTATTGTGTTAGGAAGTGCACTTTGTACCCTTGTGGATTTATATGCTGAAGACAACTCTTCTGTTAAGTCTTATATGAACCAACGTCTGCTTACTTTTTCACCTGTTACTTCCTTAGAGAGTACCCATGCATTAATAGCTGCCAAGGCCAACATATTGAAAAAATATGCATATGCCACCTTCTGCATCCATATTTCACTGTGTACAGTCGAGCCATTTGATCGACGACGTCAACGCCGTACTTGGTGTTATTGTAGTACTGCACTGATTCTGGTAGTTTTTTAGGATTTTGTTTATTTATAGTAGCTGTGTCATTCACTGAAGTCAAAAGAAGCACATTTTTTTCTTTCTCCCATGATAGCATATCAGAGTTATTTCACCTGTTGTGTGCAAAGGTGCTGTAGCAGATTTTGCTGATTGAGGGATTTCACTTCTACATTTCGTTACTGTGCCCACAATGCTTATACTTTTACGCTTCAAACTTTCTGCAAGGCATTTGGTTGTGGAAAAATTGTCACATGTAATATTTCTTCTTGCAAAAACAAAGGGATGTATACGACGCATTACAACATGCTCTTCAAGAGGAACACCGGTGGGGCGCTGATCGTCATTGCCCAGAGGAGGAAAACCATTCACCAGATACTTTGAATTTGCATCAACTACAAGCCAAAATTTTATTCCAAATTTGTCCGGTTTATTGCTCATATATTGAATGAAAGAGCATCTAGCCTTGCAAGAAGGCAGTTGCTCATCCACAGTGTTATTTTCACTTGGAATGTAACACTGCAAGGAATTTACAATAAATGGATTCCAGATAGGAGTAGCAGCTGCAAAGCGATCTAAACTTAGTCTTTGAGAACCTGTGTCCTTATAAAATCGCATAAACTACAAAATTTCAGCTAATTTGTTTCTGCTCATTGTGTTCCTGAAAAGTGTTTTCGCCAGGTATTCGACCATAACAACTTCAACGGAAAGCTTTTTGCTCCAACACCCAGTACCGCACAGTGCCCAGTACTGCACGGTGTCAGTAGCCCGTAGTTGCCAATAGCTAGTAGAATCTCATGGTGTGTATTTAAACAAACAGCTATATTTGTTGCCAATGAAAAGTTTTCCCTCCTCTTTGACCTTTAAATCAGAAGTTCTTGTTCAGAGAAGTCGTACAGTGAACTGGATCTTGGCTGTTAATAACTTGCTGACATTGCTGCTGCCTTGTCCAGTGAAGAACTAAGTATTTGTACTCATATTATCCGGTATTAAGAATACACAAAAACAAAATACAGTGTCGGTTTAAAAGAATCGTGTCGTGCTATGACGTTATATATATACGTACGTGTTTGTTGCTCAGTACCGTACGATAGCAACTTTCCAATTACCGTTACTGAAGGAGTATTTTTGTCCCCCGAAACTTGCACTGACATTATATTAATTTTTGTTTATAGACATTCTTATCAACATGGAGGCCAAAAAGTAAGGAAAATGGTTAGAAGAAAATATGAAACAAGTGATAAAGAATGTGATAGAAATATCAATGAGTCTGGGACCAGCAATATGTATTGCTGAAAGTTTAACATCGACCCTGTATAAGTTGACGTTGCAGGAAAGGGCACAAAAACAGAAGAATAAACAAAGAGGAACGTAAGACTAAAATTAGTAAAACTATAGAGAACCTAGCTCTAACTCTGTGCCAACAGAAACTGGAAATAGTGAAGAGCCTTAGAAGACTAAAAGAAAATTAAATTGTGGAACCAAAACCAGTGTCCATTGAAGTGTTCTAACAGAGTGTATCATTTGCTTAGAGATCAAAGACAAGGCTTGGGTTCAGTGTGTATCGTGTTAGGGTTGGACACATATTGAATGTACAGGGCAAGAGAACGTTTATTTTTATAGATGTGATCACTGTTTTAAAAAAATGTTTCATTAGTTCTAAGACATATTTTTGTGGTAATAATCTCTAGATAACGTTTTGAAAAATATATTATCATGTTGCCGTTTTCTGTTTTTATCTCAAAAATACAATAATTATGATAAAAGTAAATATCTTGTGATTTATTATGCCGTTTCTCTTTCTTTCTTTAGAAATATCTATTTATTTACGTCTGTCCGGTACTGGGAAATACTTTTTGAGATGCGCATTTATCAGTAATATTTAGTTTAGTTTTTATGTCAACATGACTCGCGTTCATGAATGTTCATTACTAATGATGTTTCTGTATGTTATTAGCTTCATGATAATACTAACATGCTACTTGTTCTCCATTACATTTTCTTTAAATTTTGAAGGAAAAAAAACAACAACCTTGAATATGCGGTACTGGGCGCATTTCCCCTACATAAGTGTTAGCACGAATTGCGCCTCTTGGGCAATAAAGCTTTCTTACTCATAGACAAAGGGTCTGCAGAGTGCCATAAACCAATCAGGAAGGAAAACAACAGATGTGGACAGATCCGAAGGCTTTTGTTTACACTTCTGTGCACGTCAAAATGACGGATTGCGGTCCTTCTAGAAGGAGTTGTTTGTACCAGTTTTCAGAAAGGTCCAAAACGCTTAATTCTTTGAGGACGTGTTTGTCATAAGTATTTATTAAAAGTCGTAGAACATGGAAAGTGTAGAAAAATACATAAGCAAGAAATAAGTCCTCTAAAGCAACGCATCCATCAAAATGACGGGTGCGCTCCTTCTAGTGTTAAATCAGTTTTTCTGTCCACACCTGCCATTTAGTGCATTATTTTATTCCTTTATGAAGTATTCATTCATTTCAAGAAAGTGTAAGTACACTACATTGGTACCAAACTCTGCAAGACATACCGACCTTAACATGTGACGCTCAGATTTGGAAAGTTCGCAGTTCAATTCCGGCCAGGACCACCTTCCTGATCATTTGTTTTTCCTTTTTTTTCGAAATGTTTTCCAAATCTTATAAGTGGTAAATTCCAAGGAGATACATATTCTAAATTTAGGCCTAGAACGATCCCTTCCCAAAATTCCTTATTCAAACGCCACTTCTTGGCATAAACTATCAGCGTTCAGCCATTAAACTGGTTTATTTTTTCTGTATTTATATTTAACCTTCTTGCTCCCTTACTTCACCGACCGCAGTGTTGTGAGTTGTTCGAATTCCCTTAGGCCGAAAGTCGGAGCGAGGGAAACCAAAGGACTGGGCCTGATAGAGGAACCAGAGTTGATGGGTCAGCCCTACGCCTGGGATGAGAGCGAGAGAAGTGGATGATAGTATGTGGGTGAAATGGATGATGAAGCAATTGGTGGAGTGACAATGGTGGATACCGAGGACCCGGAGAAAAACCACCCCAGCGCCGTGTTGTCCGTCACAAATCTCACTTTGCGGTCGCCTGGGATCGAACCTAGACCGCCTTGATGAGAGCCGAGCGGTCTAAACACTCTGTCAGGGCCATTTTAAAAGTCTTAAGTAAAATTAAAGAAATTATTTGTTGTTTCTTTAATGAAACCGAAGATTATACTCGTAAAATGTAGTGATTCTCAGCTTCTCTGATGTTTAGCATGCATATATATATATATATATATGTACGTACTCATACTTTTGACACACTTTAGTTAAAAGTGCATTTGATGAAAATGAAAGAAACAAAGAAGAAGAGAAAGAAATTAAATACGAGAAAAAATGAAAGGAAACAAAGGAGGAAGGGAATGAAGGAGGAAGCAAGGGTGGGGGGTGGGAGGTACGGAGGACGGGAGAAGAGAAGGAAGATGTAAATGTATGCAGAACAACGCATTTTAGTACACGTAACATTCTGCCTCCTTTATATTTGTATATTTTAGGAACCAATACAAAAAGTGTCACATTTTAACATTCCCTCAGTTAAACTATTCAAAAGGGAATTGATTTTAAACAAATTGTAGCCAAGGAATATTCGATTATCATTTGTGTACACTGTTCATTTAGCAGCTTCATTTGCTTTCTCGTCATTTAAAAAAGCACCATCATAACCGTTATGTAGTTTCATTATATAGATAAATGTGCAGATCATATTCGCCAAACCTGTAGGATTTTACCATTGCGTTATTACATGTTTCGTAACTCTATGAGATTCTCCAAGGATTTATTTACTTTAATGCTGGTTTTAGGTGTCTAGGAAAGCATGCTATTCTTGAGTGTACCCATATCGATCTGAGAAATTTTACCACACTTCTTAAATGAACAGTGGAGATATTTGCTCCCATTAAGTAGCAAACATTAAAAATATGAAAGGGTAGAGCCAGACTGAAAAATTCAATGTCATAGCCGGGATTTGAACCACGGATCTTCTGGTCTCCGTCCAGCCGTTCTAAACAATTGAGCTACTATGGCCAACGTGCCGACATGACATTAAATTCTCCAACTGACTCGTGTGTTTTCCGGTAAACCACTAGGAGTTCTCATTCTTTAGTCTGGCTCTACCCTTTCATAGTGTGTCCTACACGCGGCTAGTGTGAAAGAACTATTAATTTCAATTAATTGTACCTAATAGTGGTTAACTATAAAGCTCGGGTCTTAAAGTACTTGTAGCATACTAAGTCGCCATTAAGGTAGTTTTCTCATGTGTTTATGAGAACTCCTAGTGGTTTACCGGGAAAAACACGAGTCAGTTGGAGAAAAATATGTCATGTTGGCACGTTGGCCATAGTAGCTTAATGGTTTAGAGCGGCTGGACGTGGTTCAAATCCGGGGTATGGCATTGAATTTTTCAATCTGGCTCTACTCTTTCATAGAGCGTCCTACACAGGCTAGTGTGAAAGAACAATTAATTTCCATTAATTGTACCTAATGTTCCGAACTATTAAGCCCGGGCTTTAAAGTACTTACACGTTGTAAGTCGCCATTAAGGTAGTTGTCTCATGTGTTTGTTTACCGGGAAAAACACGAGTCAGTTGGAGAAAAATATAATGTCATGTTGTCACGTTGGCCACAGTAGCTATAGGGTTTAGAGCGGCTGCACGGAGACCAGAAAATCCGTGGTTCAAATCCCGGCTATGGTATTGAAAATTTCAGTCTGGCTCTACCTTTTCGTAGTGTGTCCTACACACGGCTAGTGTGAAACAACAATTAATTTCCACTAAAAAAGTGTTTGCCCATTTATATGTCAGAATAAAATATAGTATAATATCTCGGGGCGTGGCATGCATATTAACTAACGATTACACCACGAAGATACACACTGAACGTGGTATATAAGTTGAGTTGTTGTTTTACATGCCGGTAAATCTACCAAAATAGCATACTTAAAACCAGTGGTTCCGTGCCGGTTGTAAAACCGCAATTTGGTATCGTATGTCGGCGCTACCCAGCTGACATGTGGTGTCAGCTTCGGTTATTGCTTTGGATTGTACCATGGTCGTCTTCAGGCTGTAATGCCTAACAAATAATTTGTTTCCTCATAGTGGGTTTCGGTAAATTACGCACACTCACATACACATAATTACAATTTTTCTTTTATCTTGAATTCAACCTTAATTTTCAAGCTTTCGGTATAAAATTGATACCCAATGCCTAGTTTGTTTCATTAACTGCCTTAATTATACTAATTTTAAACACATTCCAAATATGTTGATATACTTTATTTCATAATCTGGTTAGTTTAATTTAGAATCCGTATGTCTGAGGTTTGCTTAAAAATTGAAAACTTCCCGGTGGACTTTTCATAATTCTGTATCAATTTCAGTCATACAAATTATTTTCAAACTGCAGCAGTTGGCAAACTCACGAATGCTAGATGTTCCGCAGTATCAGCAAACACATCCCGATAAAAGGAAAGACTAAAATTGAATTATCTAATTGAGTGCCTAAAACGTAATAGAGCCCTCTTTAGAAAATTATAGGATGAACTTTTGCTTATTAATGATATTAAGTTGGTTTACAGTTTAACTTTAAATACTACAATTCATTTCCTTTCCATTTATATTATCCGTATATTAATAAACAAATATATTGAATATACATTACTCTTATATGGAGAGAAGGAGAAGCAGAGTGAAAGAAAATATGATTCAATAATAAATATATAAGAAAGGGGCTTCCATTTATTTTTATTATGAAGCAGAGTTGAAACTGTGATGTGATTCATCCCCATTACGTCATAGTTTGTCTCCAGTCCGAAGCACATTATGTCCGATATCTCTCGGCGCCTAAAGTCGTTTGGTGTTCGCTTTTCCTGGTTAAGAGAGAGATCCGGAGGGAAAAGAAAAACCCCTAAGGAACTTGACTCTATTGGAAATCGAATTTGACCGCCAGCTGACAACTAAGCCACGGCAATGGACATCCGGAAGAAATGTTGGTAGAGAAGCGTTTAACTTTCTGGCTGTCCAATATTTATTCACTTGGAGAGCCTACTGGATATAGCCGATTGCCAGAGAAGCTGTTTCTTCAATGTGATAAATAATAAATCTCTACTTTGTTATCACAATTTAATTCTAGGATTACCATATGAGTCAGCCTCTTTTTATTTTATCATTTTATGCAATTTTTATTTTAATAACCCAAAAAAGTTAGCTATATTACCCATGGAATATGAATTCGAAAATCATCAGGATTTCAAGACTACGCATGTTTCCCTGCCTATCCTACGGAAGGAATGAATGGATAATATAAAGAAGGCCGAATGTGATGGCGGTAAATACAGCGCAGAGAATCCCTAACGATTCCATATTGATCATTGCCGGTCAATGCTCCCATATACAGGTTCAGGTCCGCCTTGGTAGCGTAGATGTCAGCGTGTCTGCCTCACGTTCAAGAGGTCCCAAGTTCGAATCTCGGTCAGGGTGAGTTACCGGATAAGGTTTTTCCGGGGTTTTCTCTTATCCTGAAAGACGAATGTCGGGTAACTCTAAGCTCTATGAACCCTGGGCTCATTTGAGCATCATTTCACCCATTCCATTCATCGTCCGATATGACTTAACGTTGGAGGACGTTAAAAAAAATACAGGTTCAGACATGATAGGGCAAGAACAGTTCTTTTCACAAAGCACGGGCACCGCATACGCCGCACACTACCTAGCAACACACCTAACCCTCCCAAAGGGTTAAAAGGAAGCAAAATAGGAAATTGAGCACAGGAAAATTCTGAAACAGTTATTTAAACATAGCCTCCCGCAAAGATCGTTTAATGATTTTAATAGGTATGGGTTGAAACTACTTTTTATCGATACTCGATTCCCGATACGATACCCGATATTCCTACAATCGATACCGTCATCCCTACTTCTAGTTTCATAACAAATTAGAATGTTGGGAAAGCTATCTAATGTCTATAAAAATACATAGATGCACATATTTAATTATATATAATTTAGAAGCATCAATGTTCTTATTTTTAAACTCTACATTAGATATGTAAGCAAAATAGTCCACTTTTATAAGTTTTTGTTCAAAAATAGTAGCACTTGCACTCTTTCTGGTCAAGCCTACTTCTTTTTCTATTATGAATCCTGCTGTGCTAAATAGACTTTCAGAGCAAACTGCTGCAGGTGGAATACTCAAATATTTAGCGGCTAACGTTTTTTTTATTTATTATTTTCATTTTGTTTCGCCGTTGAGATACGCAATGACTTCTTCTTGGGAACTGGTAGGTAACTGATACTGAATTTGACACAGGATTATTTTCTTACATAATATTACTATGCAGGGGTACGTAATTATTGACAATATCTCTGGCTTTTGCAATGTTGTACTTGCATCAGTAATATTTTGTGATTTTCAAGAATAATATAAATTGCAGAATCCATCGAAGGATCGAAAAAGTGTATTGTCGAATTTTCGGGAGCATCGTTCGATTTTGATACCAATGTTATGCTGAAGCAGGATTTCTATGTTGGAAGCACAATTCTTTCTGTTCTCATGTGAGTTTCTGCGGCTATCAGTTTCCTCTGGTCACCAACTGTATGATTTTACTTTAAATAAGAGTCATGAAATCTCTGGTTTTCAAGTGTGGTTCAGAGTGAAATAAATACAATTTTGGAGAAGTCCAATTTAACAAGTAATTTAATTCTATTATCTGGATTACATTTTACTTCAACTTTCTTTCCTAGTTAATCATTGCAGGTTACCTCCAGCATATCGATAAATGCTCACTTCTTTAATAAAAAGATTCCATTAATTACATAAAACTCTTTTCTCCTTCCGTCTGCTCGTCACTAACAAAATTTCAGAACACATATCTCCTTATGAAGATTGTCAATTTTCCATTACTATCAAAACTTTTCTCGTGTTTTCACATCAATGAAAGATTATGGATTTTTTTCTTAGCAACCGTTCATCATTTTTATATTGTCATTTCATGGTCTACTAATATTCAAATCAGAAAAAAACTCATTTCAAACCAAAAACTCCCGTTACAATACTTAAGCGAATTTTGTGCATTATACATTGGTACTATATGGGTATGATTATCTTCTATGTGCTCAGGCGATGTGTTTCTTTCTTTCCAAGTGTAATCGATTTTTCTTTCCCACGTTTTGCTTTGAACAGCTTTCACTATGAATGATACTACTGAAGACTGGCAAACTTACCTTTTAGGGCAGTTAAAGCAGTCTCTAGCTGCAGTTATGAAGTAACTTTGGCAAAATTTACACTTTTGGATGCTGCAGAACCTGCTGGTAAATGTTAATTAGAAGACAGGGTTATCTTTGAACCATACCCTCTTCCTTAATAAATAAACGTATCTATTGGACATATACTATGATAAATGAATTTATTATCTGTTTCAAATGGGATGATATTTGTCCTTGTGCGCTTCTACGTGAGCAACCAATTGGAGTCCTGCGGTGTTGTCGTATTGCACTCCATCTAAGTGGTAAGTGACGAGCGCCAAACTAATCAATCTCTAATAAATCCTACCCATTCGCGCTAAGACAAAACTTCAGATTTTGAAAAAAAAAAAAAATTGATCCATGAGGCAGGTAGACAGTAATGTATTTAACATAACAGTAAAATCTCCATACTTTTAGCTCATGTAGTTTTCCTAATATAAATAAAGTACTAGTATATTATAACAATGCATCGCGTCGTAAGCAATGTAATGAATACCATTATTGGTGGGCATATATGCGTGTACGTATAATTGTAATTACTCAGAAATGAAACGTAACCGTTTTATATGACGTGATAAAAGAATTACTTTGAATAAGCCAACGTGTTTGTTAAATTCGAACGAGCGGAAACAATACACTTCCTACTAGCCTAGCAGAACGTGTCTGGTCACAATATATCTTGGTTTATGAATGGTTTCGTAATTTCTATTTACTCTAGAGAGTTCAAAGCAGCATTATTCAGTTGTTCTTCCGTTTAAAATCCAGGGAAAGTGTATCAGCTGGATCAACTTTCAATTGCAATGAGACACGAGGTATTATAAACCACCTTCCCCCTTACCACTGCCAGAACAATCCAATTGAGTTAATGTGGGCTGAAATTATGTTGCAAACAGAAATAATACTTTTAAACTGACTGAAGTTGAACTACTTATTCACGAAGAAATTGTCAATGAACACAACAAGGCTGGGAAAACTGCGTGAGACATCAGCTCAACTACAAGAAGACGACTTTTGGAAAGAAATAGCACGTGGCTGGATTTTGGAACCTGTTATCATAAATTTGCAATGCTCAGATGATGAAGACAATGACTTTGACGAAATATCTCTTAACGCAAGTTACATTCAGTGCTATATGGTGCACCGCTGGCATTTTCGTTGGATTAGAAAAATAAGTAATTTATAAACAATAATTATTTTTAAACTATATACTTAAAACTAGTGCGTAATATACGAATACCCATGTTGTGATTAACAACTGCATTATTACACAACTTTGGAAAATTCAGTTTGCGTTCCCTTATGTTTAGGGCCAAGAAGACTCGCAAGTGAGAGGGAGAGAGAGAGGGAAATATTAAAAGAGTGGGGGTAATGAGGTGGCAACGCTGAAGGCTCTAACACATCTGATTCCCTACAGGCGATAACTCTTCCCATTTGAAACACATAATAGAAGGCGTTTATCTACATCCTGTGAACATTTCGATCTGATATCATAAACAGTTTCCGAAATAAAAACTTAATACGAGTATAAATATATTTATTGTGCTTACAAGGGAACTGCCATTGTATTCACACCGCTACACATCTGACAATTTGATGGTATAATGCCTGCTATATATAAACTATGTGTACCAAAAATCTGCTGCGGCGTAGAAATGTAACGCCAAAACTGAAGCTTGAAAAGTGCCGTAGGCGATCACTTGCAAGTCGTTCCTCTGGGGGACAGCGCTCCTTACATATGCCATGTGTAGACCGTAAGGGGTAAACATCCCTCCCGTACATCAATGTGTTATGTCTATATGTTCCTATGTATTCTGGACTTATTTTCGGGTACTTCCAGTTGTACTCCGCCCCCGGTTGTTGACACACTGGCCTCACATAGAGCAGAGATGTCATCAAACTCTCAAGCGAATACAGGTATAAGCATAGTGATAATTACCTTGCAGGTTGCATTATAAGTCTTTTAATGTCTTGTGCAATACTTGAACCAGTTTACCCATCGTAATTTATCAATCAAGTTTGAGTATCCCTTAAGAACTATAGCCACTTAGTTCCCTTGGTGTTAGTGCCTATAGCCCTTATGAATCTCCCACGTATATAATAGGTAGAGAAGGTATTGCATTTCACCCAAAACTTATACCAATACAGTTTTAGAACCTACTGAGTGCGAAAAATAGCACCTTTAGAACAACGTCCATGAGCTTATGATTGCGCGCGCACGTGTATGTAAACTGCACAACTCAAACAATAAAATCAGTTAAATATCAAAATTAAAGTTTACCATCTTTGAAGGATGCGACATTAACATTTTAAGAAAATCCGCGTATGTGGAAACGCTTTCTAAAGTGTTGATTTTATCTAAAGTGGCTTTAATAATTTGAATTAAAATGCCACATGTTTAACATATTTCCATGACAAATGAAATGTATATCTTGAATTTTCCTTAAATATCCTCAAAAATCCTCTTAATTCTTGATTACCTTTGTAGATTTGGTAAACGTGAAAGAATTTGTAGAACTGAATTTATATCAAATTTATATAAAATACATTTTTTTAATCTTTGAAGTGGACCATTTCTGAGATACTTCTGCTTATTTGTTTGAATTTTCCTATTCTTAATGTGTTTCTCAAATGGGAAGTCTTAATTCAATTGTTTATCTCTTGGCCATGCAAATAGAATATTCGTATAATTTCAAAGCATTCAGTTGTGAACAGCTTTGAAAGATAAGACTTTCGCCTGCTTACTCATACATGCCTTTGCGCCTACATGAAAATTAGCAATAATTTCTCTAAATGTTTATCTCAATCTACGTGAACTGGATACAGGAATAAATGTTTATATGAGGTAGAGAAAAGCATATAAGTGTAATACAGATTTTTGTGCCATATATTCTTTCTCCTGCATCGTGTTTTCATTACAACTCTTTCAGCTACTACACATCGATCTCTCGTAAGGAAGTTACTTAATTTGGGTTGGGCTCGGAATGGCAGTGGTTCAGAAACCATGGATGATTGGATAGAACCTGGTTATAATGCCTAGACAATGCTGTGAGACACCTTAATATCCTCGGCACCAGCGTGGAGAGCTGTAGCTGAAGGCATGGTAATTAAGTGTAGGAGCGACCGAGGTACTCGGTGATCCACCCATTTGGGGAGACGTGTATCCATTCCAAACACTCATAAATTGAATATTTGAAGATCGAGGTGATCGGTGATCCACCCATTTGGGGAGACGTGTATCCATTCCAAACTTTCAGAAATTGATCTTATGAAGATCGAGGTGCTTGGTGATCCACCCATTTGGGGAGACGTGTATCCATTCCAAACTTTCATAAATTGATCTTATGAAGATCGAGGTGCTCGGTGATCCACTCATTTGGGGAGACATATATTCATTCCAAACATTCATAAATTGATTTTATGAAGATCGAGGTGCTCGGTGATCCACTCTTTTGGGGAAACGTGTATCCATTCCAAACATTCGTAAATTAATCTTATGAAGATTCTCATAGTGCTTTGGCCAGATGTTATCTCTAATAAAGAGTTATGGAAACACGTAAAACAAAAAATGGGGATTGGGAAAATAAGACGCAGTATAGAGGCAGGTCCTAAATGGAATCCTCAAAGCTATCTCAGAAGAGGAAGACCAAGGGTGACTTGGAAGAGAACAGTGGAGAGGGATGCAGTAGAGGCAGGGAAAACTTCGGAAGAGTGAAAGGAATAGTGAACAACAGAGTCCACTGGAGATGTTTCGTTGAAACCTTAAAAACCACAGGACCTAAGTGAAGTATCCATTTCCGTCCCCGTGTGATGCAGGCAAGGGTGGACTCCAGGTATTGCCGTGCGTTAAGCGCCACCAAGAGGTATTATTACTCAGACGGAGCCCCCGCTCTGCATGGATTCTCTCCTTACTTATCCGGTTTTTTTATATTTTCCCAAAAATCTTTCCCATTTGTTTTAATTTCTCTTTATCCTCCTATTCAACATTTTGATCACTACAACCTCTTCTGACAGGTGTGTTCCCCAATCTCTGTCTTCCAATTTCTTATATATTTACATATAGTTATGCAGTGAACAATGTTGTTCTACTCCCCATACATTGTTCCAAGTAACTGTCACTCATGCATTTCAAAAGTGTTCTTGTCACCATCCCTGCTAATACTTCCTTCTTTAGTTTATTACATATATCTGTAACCTACTTTCTTACCAATTCTATCTTTATTTTTTCTGTGCAAGCAAAGCATCATCTATTTTCTAACACATTTAACATTGGTGCGATAGATCTTTTAATTTTTTTCTTATTTAGAAAAGCTGAAGACCTCAGTGTGTTGTTTACATCATCGGGAAATAATAATAACAAATGGACATTTCTTCTGCTGTCCAATTTACAGACAGTATGCAGTTGCTATAGGAGCAGTAAAGTGAATTTATACGGTAATAGTCAGGGCACAGAGAATGCGGTAGCATTTTGTTCTTAGTGCTAATAGCCAAGGGTATTGTATCCGTTATCAGGCCGGCCGGGGACACATTTAGTCGCCTTGCCCTCCAACTAATCCTTGCCAGAATACAATTAATTATTCAATATATCATCGCTAGTAATGTAAACACAAGACACAGCTGCGTTCTGCCGCCTCTCTAAGCCCTACATTTCAATACACTCGCCCGAGCGATTTAATTTTGGCTCTGCAGTTTATTATATGGCCATTCTCCCCGCAACTGTGGCGACAATTAATTCATATTTATGGGGCAATATTAGTAAGAGAGCGGTTTAAAATCTAGTTACTAGAGGAGACCAGGTTGGTAAGACTGCCAGCAATCACAGCTAATAGTGCAACAGTTTAATTTACTACGTATCTCTCTGGAAATATATGGCGCCCATTCCATTTGCAGGATAACGTTCAGATTTGCTGTCGTCATATCCGAGGCTCGCCAAATGCGTATCGCGCTTTACACCATCATTTTGTGGTTGAAATATGAGGAATGTGTGCGTGAAATTCCAAAGAGCAAATTGTCTTTACATCACAAGGGAGGCGCTGCGGTTAACTATGAAGCTGGTGAAAGGATTCACAACACATGCAGTATCACAAAACAATTTAATCTATCTAAAAACTGCCAGAAAATATTCTCAAATTAAACAAATCCTCAGAAGTAAACAATAGATATATAATTAAAAGATTATTTTCTGAATTTATGCCATAAAATTATGAATATTGTCGTAACCATCTTTAATATACAGCACGTTTAATAATTTAATTACTTCAAACCTACAATTACTTGGGTTATATGCGTGTTCGCTTGGCACGCATAGTTTCACTTTAAGGGACTCCGGGACTTAAGAAGTGGCTAAATCAGAAATATATTCCTATTTACTAATAAACACTGCCTTTACAAGATTTCCTGGTGCTCTCAGGCCTCTCTAGGAGATGCGGCAAACGGACAATATGTACATAGGACCTGAAGAGAATAACAACTACTTCATAAATGATTTTAAAACAAAAGAGAAGCTTTCATATTTCACAAGAAAGAAACCCGGGTTGCAGTTCTGTGAACTAAGTGCTCCTCAAGGATCATAACTTATGCACGAGTGTGGGTCAGAAAGTAACGCCTTCTATTTTTCCCCTTAAATAAATAAGTTATGTGAAAACTTTGAATTTGATGCAATTCCTCAAACCTTCTTCTCCAATCCCCTGCAGTAGTAACTTCCTAAGTCAACAGGTGGCAGCACTGCAACCTCTTGCAAAATGCCTGACATCGACATTCGTAATAGACAGCGTTCCCTGATTGAATTTTTGACTGTGGAAAGTGAAACGCCAATTCGCATTCACGAAAGGCTAAAAAATGTGTATGGTGATGCAACGGTGGATGTCAGCACTGTTAGACGATGGGTTCGTCGCTGTAACCAAGCTGAAGGGCAAACACCATTGGCAGATGAAAAGCGAAGCGGCAGGCCAGTGACTGCAGTGACTCCATGCAACATTTGGCGAGTCGATGACATCATTCGTGGTGATCGCCGGGTAACAACAGGTGAATTGTGTCGTATTACCTCCCTCAGTAAAGGCAGTGTGATAACGATTATTCAACAACTGGGTTACTCAAAAATTTGTTCATTGGGCACCAAGAATATTAACCGTCAAAAACAAAGAAACAACGAAAACAATAGCCTCCGGACACTTGCAGCGCTTCAGTTTGGAGGGACAGGCGTTTCCGGAAAAAAATTGTTACTAGAGACGAAACGTGGGTTCATTTTTTGAACCTGAAACAAAGAGTTAGTCAATGGAATTGCATCACACAGCGTCACCGAAGATAAAAAGTTCAAAACTCAGCGGTCGGCAGGGAAAGTTATGGTGACAGTGTTTTGAATACAGAGGGTGTGCCTATGATTGCTTTTTTGGAGCAGGGATGCACAATAAATTCTGTCCAATACGTAAGAAAGGCCGAAAGCACGTCTTCGCCGAGTTCGCCCAACAAAAACTATGGCGGATGTTCTTCTTTTGCATGACAATGCAAGACCACACACCAGCCGTTACACAACTGCAGAATTTGAGAAATTTGGGAAGCAAATCTTACGCCATATAGCCCTGACCTGGCACCATCAGACTTCCATCTGTTCGGGCCAATAAAGGAAGCTCATCGTAGGATTAATTTTGAAGATGAGAAGGCTGTGAAAACGGCCGTGCGTCAATGGCTTAGGAAGCAAGACCGCGTGTTTTACCACACTGAAATACATGCCCTAGTTAAAAGGTGGACCAAAACTGTGGAAAAGGACGGAGATTATATTGAATAGTGACAAATTAATCGTCAATGTTGTAGTTTTCAAGCTATGTAAATTGTATTCAATTTTCTTTGCAATTAAAAGAGAAAAAAAATAGGAGGCATTACTTTTTGACCCACCCTCGTATAATCAACCATGCAGCAGAGGTATGTTATTGCTTTGATCAAGATGGAAAGTTTAGCTCTATTAAACGTGTCAGAAGAATTTCAAAAAATAGAAAATTAATAGAAGTGTAATGTTTACTTTTCTGTATAACTGTAATTTGAAATATCCATAGCACAAAACAAAGACCAAGAAATTTAAAAGTAAGCATTTTATGAACAATGGCATAATAGGTAATGAACAAAATACTTTAAATATTTGAAGCGCAATATCTATATGAAAAGATATGCGGATTTAAGGTTAAAGCTCTTCAAAAATACTTGGGGGAATATCCACAAAAATTTTAAAATTAATACAGGAAAATGTACTCTCATATGTTTAATATTATTTCAGTACTGAGTAAAATGATAAATGCAGAATAAGAACTCGAAAATGATAAAACAAAAATTCAGACAAAAGACAACTTTTAAGAAGCTCCACATTCTATAAAAATCGAAATAACCAGAAATTAGAGGTTACACTACCACCAAATGAAATAAAATCAAGCCCAGAAGATGGTAAAAATTCAAAAGGATGACATATTTGTTACGATAGCAGTAATAGAAATGCTCGAAAGAAAAAAGAAAGGAGAGATAGATTAACTGAAAAAGGCTAAGGAGCATGGTCATGTTGGCTGATGTATACTTTTTCTTAATTTGTTTCTCCAACGTTATCATATGGGACGACGAATGAAATGGGTGAAGTGAAGCTCAAATGAACCCAGGAACCAGAGCTTAAGAGTTAAACGATTTTAATCTTTCAGGATAAAGGAAAACTGCGGGAAAAAAAACTTATACAGATAACTCTCCCCGGTCGAGTATCGAACTCGGGACCTTTTGAACGTGAGGTAAGTTTGGATTGGATTAGATTATGGTACGCAGGTCCAGTTGATGATCTATTGTACCTATGACCCAAGTGGGGCATCACTGGAAGGAAGAATGAGTCGGGAGGGATCAGAGGGCGGCCGTTCCAAGGAGTCACGACAGTGCAGAGGACAGGGTTCCTACACTTTACTTCTGGAAGCTCCCCGGCTGGGTAGCAGGATGGGACACTCCTTGAGTCAGCCCATCCCAGGGTGTGGCGACCCTGCCCTTTTGTGAGCCCCAGGTCCCACTAGCCCAGTGGGTAGTACCTGGTGAGGGCCCCGTCCACAGGGTGCGTTGGGGGTAGGTGAAACTCCAAAGTCGTAGTGAAGGCATTTCACCTAGGGGAAGGAAACCCCAAAATCAAACCTGACATGCAAGGGACTGGTAACCCCTTCATGGAAGTATTGTCTTACTCAAAAGTCTTTCAGAATACTGCTGGATGGAACTACTGGAAACTGACCACAGCGAGTGAAAAAGGCATTAAGATTTGGTAGGAAAGATATATTAAAGATTGGAACGTGGAATGCCAGAGGGTTAACTACTAAAGAAGAAGAACTAACAAAAGAATTACATAAAAAACATATAAATATACTTGTTACAACAGAAACAAAAAATAAATTAAAGGGTACATTTGAAATAAGTGATTATACTGTCATATATTCTGGAGTAGAACAGAATGTATGAGAAGCAAAAGGTGTGGCAATATGGAAAGACAAAAATGGAAAAACAGGATAGAAGGATATTCTTTTATAAATCAAAGGATAGTAACAGCTCAGTTGAAGATATATGATTATGATGATTATAGGAGTTTATGCTCCAGAAGATGGTAAAAAGGAGGAAACTTAAACATTTTATGAAGACCTGCAAAGAAGGATACTCATAAATACATATGGACAGCTAGAGGATTGAGAACTATTATTGATTATGTAATTGTAAATGAGAAACTAAAATCTCTAGTGAAGGACAATAGTGTACACAGAAGCAGTGAGCTCTACACAGATTACTACCTGGTTATTTCTGAAATTTATATAATATTTAGATGGAGAAAGATAAGAATAACTCAATGTAGAAGTAGTCAACAACAAATCATATTTAAAACTCACCTTCTTCAAGATGACAGCATAAGAGACTTATACCAAAGAACACTATCTGCATATGTAGGTGAACTTGCTACTTCCGAGGACGTGAATGAGGTGTGGATACAAATGACACAGGTTGACTCTAGGATTAACGAAGTATTGGGAACCAAGAGTAAATGCAGGAGGAAAAGAGGACCAAAATTCTGGAACCAGGATATCGAAGAAGCAGTAAAGAGTAAAAAACAAGCATATGAAATATTTTTACAAAAACGGGACGAAGATACAAAGAAACAATATGTAAAAAGAAGAAATACTGCAAAAGAAATGATACGTAAAGCTCATAGGGAATCCCGGAACAGACATATAGCAAATATTGAACATTGAACATTGTCCATGGGAGACAATTGCTTGGAAACCTTTGAGAGGATTGAATTCAAATGAAAGACTTAGCTAGGTCATCATCAACTCATGGGAGTTGTTGAGATTGGGTTGGACTCGAGAGGGCAGTGGTTCCCAATACCCGTGGGAGATCAGGTACGTCTACGGACGGGGTTGAGGAAAGCCATATATCTCCGCGTACTAACCTGCATAGCTAGTAGAAGGTGTGCTAGATCACCAGCTAGATCACCGAGTTTGTTCGGTAGCTCTACCCTTCCCCTTTGGGGTTGGCGTATCCACTTACATCCGCCTTGTGTTTTCAGAACAGATGGTAGGGCTTGTTAGTTTCTAGGTCTTACCCTATGGAAAGAGCCTTGGAGGCGCCGGGCGCCTTCGGGGACAGCTCGGTAACTCCCTGGTTTGAGAGAGAGGTCAATGACAGCTGCCCTGCGTAGATTCCTAGTATATCTTCTCATTGTTATATACATTAAGAACTTTATTTATGTAGAATAAACATAAATTAACCCAGAACTACATATCACATTTTGAAGCCAATCCTTCATCACGCCCTCAGCCTGCCCTTTAGGAAAAGCAGCCCTAACCTCCCCTTATTAAGATAACCTTTCTGAGCTACCCCCTTGCGTTTCCTATTTGGCTGAAACCCCAAGTGTCGTTCAATGGCAGGTTACATCCGGTGAAGACCCTCGCTTACTTTAAATGCCACATCTGGTGGAGACGCATACCTCTACGACACAATATGTTATTTACAGTATTACGGAGCTATTCTGATACTTCATTAGCAATACAGTCGTTTAACAACTACTAATGATCTGTAGGCAATGTATGATTTAGAAGACAAACTCGTACAGTATATCAATCGGAATCTTTTGTGTTCGGAAGCGTATATTGTGAAGGAAACATAGAAACAAAAGGCTAAGATTTGGTTATGTTCATGTATGCATTTAAGCACTCAAGTACTTCCATGCTTCATTTCACGGAAAACATTTGGCTAATATCATCCAAGTCGTTCACCTAGTTGGAGATGTCGTGGGACTTGGCTGTTCAACAGCATATTTGGAGAAGCATCTCTTTAAACTTTTCTATGCTACATTCCTCCAATGAGTGCATTTTCCGCTTATTTTTCAATATTTTATCAACCTATCCACCAGGGGCTCGGTTGATTAAGCGCTGCTTTAATAATCCCGAGTTAAGGTTAACCACTGGCGCGACAGCCCTAAGAAGGCCAAGACCTACCAGCCCGACTGCTGGCCTCAGTCCCACTTACGCACGGCAGAGGTGGGCGATCATCCAACCGATACGGGGAGAAAATGTAATCAGCATCTCGGCATCCCCCAGCCGGAACGTTGGTTTTCGTGACCAGGGCCGCTTACCTAGCGTAAGCTCCTGACTTTCCTCACAATGCTGAGTGGGCACCGGTCCTATACCCCGGACCTAAAATCCACACCACACGGGTGGGATTGAACCCGGGCTGCTTTCCGTGGCCAGGGATCAATGTCTGCTGCCTTAGCTCACTACGCCATGACGCAGCACTACTAATCCCAAGTTAGCGACGTTCAACCCCCCCCCCCCAGACCGTATTTTTTTAAAGTGTCCAGAGGTAACAGTCTCATGACCCAATAATAATAATAATAATAATAATAATAATAATAATAATAATAATAATAATAATAATAATAATAATAATAATAATAATAATAATAATAATAATAATAATAATAATAATAATAATAATAATAATAATAATAATAATAATAATAATAATAATAATAATAATAATAATAATAATAATAATAATAATAATAATAATAATAATAATAATAATAATAATAATAATAATAATAATAATAATAATAATAATAATAATAATAATAATAATAATAATAATAATAATAATAATAATAATAATAATAATAATAATAATAATAATAATAATAATAATAATAATAATAATAATAATAATAATAATAATAATAATAATAATAATAATAATAATAATAATAATAATAATAATAATAATAATAATAATAATAATAATAATAATAATAATAATAATAATAATAATAATAATAATAATAATAATAATAGTAATAATAGTAATAATAGTAATAATAGTAATAATAGTAATAATAGTAATAATAGTAATAATAGTAATAATAGTAATAATAGTAATAATAGTAATAATAGTAATAATAGTAATAATAGTAATAATAGTAATAATAGTAATAATAGTAATAATAGTAATAATAGTAATAATAGTAATAATAGTAATAATAGTAATAATAGTAATAATAGTAATAATAGTAATAATAGTAATAATAATAATAATAATAATAATAATAATAATAATAATAATAATAATAATAATAATAATAATAATAATAACAATAACAATAACAATAACAATAACAATAACAATAACAATAACAATAACAATAACAATAACAATAACAATAACAATAACAATAACAATAACAATAACAATAACAATAACAATAATAATAATAATAATAATAATAATAATAATAATAATAATAATAATAATAATAATAATAATAATAATAATAATAATAATAATAATAATAATAATAATAATAATAATAATAATAATAATAATAATAATAATAATAATAATAATAATAATAATAATAATAATAATAATAATAATAATAATAATAATAATAATAATAATAATAATAATAATAATCCATGGCGCAACAGCCCAAGGCCTTAACCTGTCGACTCGACTGCCATCCTCTCGCCCAGATATGCAAGGCAGAGGTGAGCGATCACTTGGGAGGAGATGTCTCCATCTCACCACCTCCGCCCGCTTCGGTAGCGTAGATGCTAGCATGTCTGCCCCACGTTCAAGAGGTCCCAAGTTCGAATCTCGGTCAGGGTGAGTTATCTGGATAAGGCTTATTCGAGGGTTTTCCCATATCCTTGGAGACGAATGTCGGGTAAATCCAAGCTCCATGGACCCCGGACTCATTTGAGCATCATTTCACCCATTTCATTCATCGTCCGATATGACTTAACGTTGAAAGACGTAAATTGGAAAAAAAAAAAAATATCTCGCCACCTCCAGCCGGGTTGGCCTTCGAGACCGAGATTCCCTGGCTATTGCAGTTCCTCAATTGCATCACGATGCTGAATGGGCACCGGTGCTATGACCGGGTCTTGAAATTCGCACCTTCCATGGGTACGATCAAATCCGGGCGCACTCTTTAGCAGAGAACGGAAGCATGATGCTCCAGCCCTCTCAATTGACAATTTTTCTTTAGGTATTATGAATTTCACATCAATAAGGTTCTTAGATTCTTCAAGTTTCAAAATTATTCAGTGTTGTTAAAATACTAATAATTAACTTTTGGTTTAATAGTAACGAAAATTAAAGAGTAGAACAAAACTGAATGAATATTCCTCTCACTTAGAGAATGAAAATAGTATATGTTTTACTTCTTCTTCCAATATTCGATTTATATCACATTCAAAGTTGCAGTACTTGAAGTGTCAAAACGGCATAAGTGCACGCTTGCTCAACATGGTACTGAATCCCTAATATGCTGATGTGTCCCTGGAGAATTCTGAATACTCTTGCCGCTAGTGGCACATAAATATGTTTAATGCAATATTAATGGCCTCCATAATTCAATGCTGTATTGGTTACAGGATAAGGAAGTCAATATAGCAGGTATGAACGAAGCTAGGAATTTTACAATATATAGTAGTCATTACGTCATATCCGCACTGTAACCACCCAACTACTTGATATGGTGTAGTCTTTACACGAGAACACTGATGCTATTCCACATTGTTGGCGCATCGTTTACCGTTTACATATTTAATGTGAAGCTGTAAAGCATTTTCTGCCTCAGTTCCATCCTCTGCATGAGAGATTCAGCCCTTAGGGTTTTAGCTTACAATGTTTCTTTTATAAATGGAGAAACAATTTTCTGAAACGTTTTTGGTCTTGACATCTCTTTCGCTAACATATGTATTCATTCATTTTCCCCCTTAAGTTATAATGTAGTTTAAATGTATCTCAGAACGCACTGCACATGCTTTATTCTGAGAATAAAAAAAAAATACAAATAGAAAAACTAACTCCTTTGATAACTGATTCATAACTGTAAGCTTTTGACGTAAATCTTCCTGAAAAGAGTTATTTAAATTATGTCATGTCTTAAAATTCTACTGGTGTCGTTAAATTCCAAAGCACTCATAACTCGGATACAAAGATGTCCTGGTGAAGAATATGAGGCCCCCTGTTGTTCAGGGAGACTCCCAAGAAAAAATGTTAACGGAATTCTCCAATTGAAAGTAAATGCCAGGAAGAAGTGGGGATTCTTTGTTTTCTTTTGCGCTTTCTATTTTACCGGAATGTATTCTATTCTATTTTTATGTCAAAGTAATGTTTAGAATGACACTGTCTCGTGTTTCACGCGTTTATTTTGTCGACACAGAACGAACCAGAATATCTTTCCATGCAGATGCTACCTGATACGTATTTATGTCTCAGATGATTTCCTTTACTTGCTAGTGCGTATACATATATCGAATATCAATGAGTATGTCATCTCACTAAAACATTCATAAAATAAGTCATCGAAGCAATATGTTGTAATTCATATCATCTAAATTTCTTTAGAAAATAGAGAAGCAAGGAAATACTTTTTTGAATACAGGATGAAAGTGAAATTTCCTATTCTAAACTCCGGGACTGATAGAGGATACTACAATAAAATTGTATGTATCATTTCATATTCCAAACTGCCCTTGTTCAAAAAGTCCCAAGTTCGAATCTCGGTTAGGGTGAGTTATCTGGATGAAATTTTCCCCTGAGGTTTCCTGTTATCCTAAGAGAAGAATGGACCTTGGGCTCATCATTTTACCCATTTCATTTCATTCATCATCCGATACAATTTACGTTGGAGGAAGGTAATTTAAAAACTTAACCATCCTTACTATTTAAACTGTGTAGATTTTCATGGCGGGTATCATTACATAGGAAATGATTATCCGGGCCGAGGTCCAATGGAAACTCTCCTTCCAAACGTTTTGTCCGAACCTACGTAAGAACATCATTAGTGCATGGCCGTAAGTCTCGGCGACAACTGACACAGGACATTCAAATTGTCACGTTGCAACTATGGTGGTGTTCTTGGAGTCTGCAGCGATTGTGTGAAACGGGATTATTCTCACCTGATGTCGTTCTGCGTTGTGACTAGGTTGTGGGTTGCACTCAAACCCCTGGGGAAGAAGATGACGAAGCCACAACCTGCTATTTCTTTCCGATTTGAATCCTTGGTTCAGATCTGGCACGCCCGCCTCGGTAGCGTAGATGGTAGTGTCTGCCTCACGTTCAAGAGGTCCCGAGTTCGAATCTCGGTCAGGGTGAGCTACTTGGATAAGGTTTTTCCGGGGGTTTCCCTTATCCTAAAAGATGAATGTCGGGTAGCTCTAAGCTCCATGGACCCTGGACATATTTGAGCATCATTTCACCCATTTCATTCACCGTCCGATATGACTTAACGTTGGAGGACGTGAGATCTGGCACTCAGATGTATTGATGTATATAAAAAAATGTCCGGATCTGCTTCAGTCTGAACTATGAGAACTCTTAATTTTCAAACGTGGCCGTGAGTGAAAAGGATAAATTTTCTAAATGAACTTCTACACCAATAAAGCCCTTTTAGTTTAAAAATAATATCTTCAATTTAATTTGTCTTATTTATACAACTTATTTGTATAAAACTTTACAGTAATAGTATACACTTTGATTACAATTAACAGAAAACTGATATTAATTTTTTACGAGGTTTCGTCACAGCACTGAATTTACATCTATTCATAAGGTTCTTCCATCAGAAGACGCTTTCTATCTTCGCTGTTTTACCAAAATTATTGAGCTTTTATTCTCTCGTTACCATCACTACAAATCAAACTTAATTTCTACTAGTCCACGTCACACATTACATATCATTTTTAAAACTAACAATCATAAAACATTCACATCAGCCCGGCTGTGGCATTGAATTTTTCAGTCTGACTCTACGTTTCCTCAATTTAGCCTACACACGGCCAGTGTGAAAGAACAATTAATTTACATTAATTGACCTAATAGTGGTTAACTATAAAAGCGCGGGCCTTAAAGTTGTAAGTCGCCATTAAGGTAGTTGTCTCATGTGTTTATGAGAACTCCTAAGTGGTTTACCGGGAAAAACACCAGTCAGTTGGAGAATTTAATGTCATATCGGCACGTTGGCCATAGTAGCACAATGGTTAGAGCGGCTGGACGGAGACCAGAAGATCCGTGGTTCAAATCCCGGCTGTGGCATCGAATTTTTCAGTCTGACTCTACGTTTCCACAATTCACATCATATCACTTACATGTTGCGTCATCTCAAGACCTACTAAATTTTAACAATTTCCTATCTTATTCATTTTAGCATGTCCATATCGATTTTTAAACCACATATTTAAACATTTATCAACTCTTGGGGCCTAAACAAAAGCAATCGTTACAACGTATTGAAACATTAAAGATCTCTAACAGCAAAATTCATGGTTTTTAACTGAAGCTAAAAGTTAAAAAATGTGTCTATAAACCAATTTTTAATTTTTTTTAAATTACTCAATTTGATTAACTGGAGCACTTAAAGGGGGAATTCCAATTAATAATACAAAACTAGAAAGTGCCATTTTCGGTGTTAAGTCTATCCTTAAAAGCAAGAATAACGTTCTAATTCTGTCGATATTATTTGCATCTCTTTAGTAATACTCGTAAAACAATAATATTATGTGCGGAATGTTCCGGCTTCGTGGTATGCAAGTAATGCCGCCATATTCCGTGCGAATCCAGTTAGACAAAATTCGCTTGCATTCTCAATGATGCCAGTACATCAGGTATGCGTGAGATATACTTTTGCTAGAATACGTTTGGCAACTAATAACTGCTTATAGTTTTAAGCGTTATATTACAAAGTGTCCATGAAATTTTGAAGAAGAAAAAGTTGAGAGCCAGAATTAAGATTTGAAATAGGACAACTCTCCTAAACCATGAGGAGTTGAGGATGATGAAATCTGAATGAAACTTTTAACGCATAATGCAAGATATCTGGCAAAGTTGGGATATCGTGTAAGGAGCTACACAGTGCTACTGTGGAAGGTAGCTGAAAAAGAGTTGCAAGGTGGTCTAACCAATCAATATTAAGGTATTCAAACTCCTATGACATGAAAAAGGGACCTAAAGATTGAGATGCTAGCGCCTTTCAATCTACAAACTCCCTTATTACAAGGGGCGTCCAGAAAGTAAGTTGTGTTTCAATTTATCTCCGCTGTAGCGCTGCGATCGCAGTTCCGCACATGCGCGGTAGACGCTCTGTATCAAGGAGAAGAAATGTGCGCCACTGTGAGATCGCTGTCAGCCACGTACGCTTTGTTGTGCTTGTTTACAATGTCGGTGTTGATTGAAAATCCCGCCGCTTGTGAAATCAGATCTGTGATTCGTTTTCTGAATGCTAGGAAAATGAAACCAATTGAAATTTATCGGCAAATTTGCGATGTCAAAAGGTGTTGTGTTTCATCACGACAACGTACGACCACACACTGCAAATGCGACGAAAAACATCCTACAGGAATTTGGCTGGGACGTGTTTGACCACCCCTCGTACAACCCAGACCTCGCTCCTAGCTGCTTTCATCTGTTTTTGCATCGAAAATCTTTCCTGGGCAGTCAACACTTCAACAATGAAGAAGAGATGAACGAAAATGTTTCCAACTGGTTGAAGACACAGGCGGCAAACTTCTATGAAGAAGGTATACAAACACTTGTGCCTCGCTATGACAAATGCCTGCAAAATTTCGAAAGTTATGTGGAAAAGTAGTTTAGGAGTTGCAGAATTTTGTGCAATAAATAACTTTTCCGTATATGAACATACTTTAATTTTATTACCAAACAGAACTTACTTTCTGGAGTACCTCGTATAATACTTCTTGTAGTGCTCTTTCTAATCTCACCACCAACACCATCATCCTCCGGGATTTAGTGTACTAGCCTCAGGTCTCTAAAATCACGGGATTCAAACCCACAGAGGACAATGGATCTTTTCAGGAATATTAATTATTTTAGAAGAGAGGTAGGCCTAGTGGCTCTTATTTGTAAGGAGACTACTGAGGTGTGAAAGAACTGCCAAATCAATCTGTAAATAGGTATTGAAAGAGTCAGGAATATAGGCTCCCAGATGTTAAAAAATTCCAGGTTTATTACTGTCGATTAAATTTGTTTAATGTAACAGAGCTACAGATACATGACTTTATTACAGAGAGTTACACCTTCCTAACCCGTAATCTTCTTTCCTCTACATACCGGCGAGAACTCGATGGATGTTCACTGTTACAGTTTACTCGTAAGCAAACTAGAGCTGATGAGCATTTTCCTCGTGCAACACAACTCCACAGAACGCATATCAAGTCTCCTTTACAAAAGTCGCTACGACCCAATCGCCTTCAGGGGTGCATCAGCTCAGGCAATGTTCCCTCCCGGGAATTGACCTCTATCAGTGGATACAAACACAGCCCTATATGATAACCAGGAGCTGGAAATTACGCGTTACGCTTCCATTCCCCCTTCCCGTGAAGTGATATCCGTCAGATTGTATTCAGGAAGTAATCGCATAGTAGGTCAAACACGTTTGTGGACCAAAGTTGTTTGAGGCGCTTGACATATACTCTCACCATTTAAAGGAACCCAGTTGAGAGTGTGACCAAACCCCATTCCTACTGCAGTAGACTCCTAGAGGAAAATAGGATTTAATAAATCTTTCTAGAATTTACAAAGCAACCCAGAGAATTCCTCGAAAAAAGCTTGGAATATCAGTCATGGTAACCAGAACCGGGACCTAGTAGGGCCACAAACGTTACCGCCTAAGTCCTACAGGTTCCTTTTACTGAGACTTGGAAACAATTTTCAGCTCGCCTGGTACATTCTCTATTTACAAAACTGACGTGGTTGGCACAAGAGTAATGTGCATCGAAAAATAAACTAAAAATTTTACATTCACCTGACTTTCTAGCCTCTATCCTTTATTAGTGCATATATAAACTATTATAAAAACTCATTTATTCATCTATTTATTTTCAGTAATAGTTTCATTAAACATTTCATTATAGATAAAAGAAAACAGTAGTGATAGTTCTATGTTTAAAAAACGGACACTACAAGCTCTTTCCATGCACTCACGAGAACAACTATCGATGCGTCTTTAAAATAACGAAAAAGTATTGAACAGTAAGAACCATAGCCGAAAATGTCTCATGCCACAAAAAGCTTAAGTCAATTAAATACCGGGTGAGTCAGCCGCGCCTTATTCGTTTGCCTACGCCACCCATCAAACAGCATGTGAGCGTTAGTCCAGTTTTGCGCTTACTAAACTGTATTACTTGATGTTCTTAGGAAGAAGAATGCGCAAAACACAGAGGAATATCGGTTTAACATAGAAAACGTACTGCTCGCTAAAGTACAGCTCAAAACCATAAGACTCCTTTACTGACAGTGGATTCCCGTTACCAGGCGTTTTTACGAGGGCTGTTAAACAAAGAACGATCATAACTTTCTTACAGTCATAATTTTTCGCGCTAAAATTAAACCTTATTATATTCTGTTAGCTTAATGTGAAACAAATATGCCATAGTAGCTTCATTGTTGGTACTCCTGGTTCCCGCCTGTGAGAATCAGGCAAGTTAAGGCATATTCAGTATCGCCTACCACTGTAATGAAGGTAACACGTGAGAAACAATATGTGGCTTTGATATTCTGCTTTCATCTCAACAAATCTTCCGTTGAGGCCTATACAATGTTACATGTCGCCTATGGGGAGTCTGTTGTTCCCTACAGCATAGCTCGGAGGTGGTTTAAAATGTTTAAATAAGGGAGACAATCAATTTCAAAGGAAGGTGGAACCGGTGTTCCAGTTACTGCTCCTACGGAAGAAAACAACACTGCTGCTGACATTGTGAGAGAGGATCAAGGAATAACCTTAAGATCGCTTTCTGAAGTACTGTGCCACCCACACGTTGGTGACAGAAACATTACACATGAGACGTGATTGTGTACGATGGGTTCCAAAACTTGATTCTCGAACAAAAGGACATTCGCATGCAGGTCTGCATGCAGTTAAAGTTGATGTTACAGGAAGATCCGGAGTTTCTTTATAACGAAATCACTGCTGATGAAACTTGGCTACATCACTTTGATCCTGGAGCAAATAGCAAAGCTGAGTGTAAAAATCTCCTCCATCACCAACCCCCAAAAAGCAAAAGTAGTTGCTTCTGCTGGGAAAGTTATGGTCATCTCATTCTTTGATATTCATGGAATGGTTTATCAGCATGTTCATCCTGCATACACATCAGTAACTGGACAATACTACAGGGATGTCCTGGAAACATTGCAAGTCCATATCAGGCGCAAAAGATCACATTTCCGTGAAGCAGGCTGGATGCTGCACCACGATAATGCATGGCCGCATATTGTCAATGTTATTGCTGAATATCTTCAAAGAATCAACGTGAGGTGCATCTCTCACTCTCCCTATAGTCCGTATTTAGCAACTGTTTTCTATTTCCTAATTGAAGAAACGCCTTTGTGGGAGGAATTACCCATCATCAGAAGCAGTGGGGAAGGCTGCGGAGGCGATTTTGAGGGATATCTCAAAAATGTTTTCCAGCATGTCTTTGAAGACTGGTTGAAACGCTGGGACAAGTGCATCGCATTCTAGGGGTCCCGGGTTCGATTCCCGGCGGTGGGGGTGGGGATTTTTCTCCATCCAAGATAATTCCCCATCTTCCACAGAGTCTGGAAGTATGAATGAGAGTGTGAATGTGTGCGTGATGTAATGATTAAAAACCAAAAGATAACGAATTAACACCTTCGGTATGTTCCAAAGGAGAACGGCCGCCGATATGACCATAGTAGTTAAAGGCGGGGTATAAATGAAACAAGCAAAAAAAAGTGCATCGCATTCAGGGGAGACTATTTTGAGAAGGACCATCAAAATTATGGTGATGAGTAAAGGTACGTTGTCAAAAAAAAACTGCAATCATTCTTTATTGAACAGCCCTCCTACAAACTTTTTACTAGAGTATACATAGCAAAGTAATTCAGTAAACGCCTCGTAAAAGGTAGACCTATCAATGAGTACAATAACGTCAACTAAAAAGAAAATGGCGGATTCTTGAACTTAAAGCAAGCGTTGACTGCCGAAATCTGGAAAAAAAATTAGAGACACTCCTCACTCAATCATGGACGCGTACGTTCAAAACGGACATATTATTAAACAACAGTTTGTTTATATTTTTGCTGAAATTACATCTGATACAACTCAATTAATGTGCATAAAGCTTTTGCCGTCCATGTAATAATATTAAACATCCAGTAAATGATTAAAAGTGTCTTAAAAGGCTAAATAAATCACGAGAACTCGCGAGGTGGCAAAGGTATAGCGCCAGGCATACAAGTCATACTACTGTACCCAGAATGTGATTTCTGGCAAGTCTAGAAATAGCTCAATGGGATTATGACCTCTCCTGTGCCCTAAACCCCAATGACACAGGTCGGAGTCTCAGCATTGTAATTGCTTTTTTATGTTCCTCAAAACTTGAAAACTGAATTTAAAATAATATAGTTATAGAGTTCTTAAGGACGTGCATTACCCAAGAAGGTCATCAGTTAGAGCACTTGCTTGGTTAGAGAAGTCGTGTTCCAGGAACAGAAAAAGGGTAATTCCAGCGCCACAAAACACACAAATTTGAAACGACATTTTTAATAGCACAATAATTTTATGTCTGCAAAATAGTGTTTAGCTTCCATGTTAAGCTCTAATACTGTAATTTCCATGGTTTCTATATTCAAATGTATATACATGATCCTTATTTCAATTGCATCTACCCATAGGTGGATTTAAACCACTATCTACTTGTAGTTCAGCAATAAAGAAAGATAAAAATGCCATAAAATATAAATAAAACAATTAAAAATAAAAATAATAACAGTTTTCAGAATAATTACAAATTTTGAGTATTACACGGCAAAAAAAAAATTAGTACATCTATGCAAAGGATTCGAACCACCGCCACAGCACAGAGATGACATCGCAATTTTGTGCTAGTTCCAACTGAGATACCTAGCAAGTGTGAGGTAAACGTCAGCTATCTAATTACAAATATATTAGAGGCGATGTGAGAAAATCTATATTAATACTAATTTCAATGATGCTCGATTTCACCAACAGATGTTAAGACTTAATCCGAGTTTAGCAACAGTTAAAACAAAAATTGCATTTTACCAACAAGTGTTAGCGTAACACTCGTGTTAAATCTCATGTTAAACTAACAAGCGAAATTTCTGATGTTAAGTCCTTGACAATTGCAAATAGTCAAGATGGCGAGCATGAACTCAGCTGTTGATGTCGATTTGCTATATTTAAGACCATCTAAATGGCATTCGTAATAGAGTACGGCCTATGAGGAGAAATGACTTTGAGGAGCTATCGGAAGAACATTTTCTACGGAGGTGTAGACTGTCCAAACATGTTGCTATGAATGTTACTGCGGAAGTACAAGAGAGGTTAGAACATGCATCGATCTCGCCTTTGCTTCAAGTGTTAATAACCTTGCGATTTTAAAATTCATTGAATTATGTGGATAATACACTGTCCACCTCCCGTATTGAAACCTTCAAGTCACTTGTCCTTCTTCGCACCTCGTTTTAAATTTATGTAATAATGAGTTAGAATATGCATCGAAAGGAATATGACGATCTCGCCTTTGCTTCAAGTATTAATAACTTTGCGATTTTATAATTCACTGAATTATGTCGATAATACATTGCCCACCTTCCGTCTGGAAACGTTCAAGTCACTTGTCCTTCGCACCTCGTTTTAAATGTACTTAATACTGAGAAATTGTTTGGTGCTTGTAGTAGTGACACATGCATTTGAATTAAATTCGTTTCCAATATTTTCCCCGTGACATCTTTCACTTTTACATTCACCGCACCCGTCTTCTTCTTTTCCACGATATCCTTACACTTCGTCACCAATTCAATTAACAATTCTTTCTCCATCGATGAGAAATTTGTCTCACGGATTTATTTATGATTTTGTTTATCCGCCACTTTTCAGCTTGTGCAGACGAAAATGAAAACAAAAGCGCATCGCAGTACATTCAGAAAATAATAGGACTCATCCATAGCCTTCTATAGCTGTGATATTTACAAGTTGCTTGGCGTTAAAACAGGTTTGTTAACATTTTCAGAAAACAGGTTGGTGAAATGCAAGAAATTTAACATTAGTGTTAGCGCTGTGAAAAATGTTACGTTACATTTGTTAACGTCGATTTTAACATCTGTTGGTGAAATCGGGCATGAGTGTTTAACATCCATGTTATACGCGGGTAGAATCTCGTAATGGGGTCGATGTTTTCATGTTGGAGTATAAAATACGGATTGCATAAACCTCGAGCTGATTCACCTGGTATATAAGGAGCCTTTATCTAAAATGCTTTTTTGTATTTCAGAAGCCCCAAATCATATATTTCTGGAGAAATCTCGGCGTGGAATGTTTGCTGAAAATGCAATACATAGTAGAGAAAGAAGATATGTCAAAATTAGTTTCAGAGAATTTTGCACATTCGCCTCCACAAAATGTGGTTAATCAAGCAGAGTCGAGATTCTGTGTGGCCATTGATGTTCCTGTCCATTTAAATTGCATACGCGCGCACACACATATTCTAAATACAACTTCAGTTGGGAAGTTCATTAGCAAACACAGCTGTTTCCGCTGCCGAGAAATTACTTCTGCATACACTCTTGCGCAATTTCATTTCTCATAGCAAGCGCCATGAGTAATTTGTAGCCAGTAATATTTCCAGCTTTCCTTTCACGTTGTTATGAAAAATGTAGGTACCAACAATGCTGTAGTGAAAACGCTTCGTTAACAAACGCTTACCCATATAAACAATTGAAAGGAAAATGTATGGACAAATGAATGGTACTGCGTACCAAAGCAAGGCCTCCTATACAAAGGGAGGCTCCTATGCTATCGTTTGGTGAAGGTATCTTGTACCTTTATATTTTTTATGAATAGGTAATACTATATGCGCGCGATCGGGTTCCAAGTCCTCATTCGGTAAGTTTCGTTTAACTCCGTAAACATAGATGACAACTTTGAAATTTGAAATGCGCTATACACTGACATCTAGTGGCTAATACGCTAAGCTTTATCGTGTCCGCCATATTTCGTTTTGATCAATTTCGAGGTTAATTAGCTAACCAGTTAACAACAATCGTATGTTAGAATTAGAATTAGAATTTTCGTTCGTCCTTGGCAACATATACATGTTATGAGACACGTCAAAATGTATAAATACAGCATATAGGTACATACATTCAAATTGATTACATACAATATGCACAGTGAGCAGCTTTTCTATGGTTTCATGTATGTTTTGCATAGACTAATTTACTAAAAGAAATGTCATAATATGAATATTACAGGTTTGTGAATGTACTATGCTCCCAGTGCTCATTTACATGGTTATAGTTCTAAAAATTCATTAACCGTATAAAAACAGTGTGCATGCAAAAATTTCTTAACCTTATTCTTAAAGTGTTTTAATGATGCAGCTTGTTTAAATGAATTTGGAAGTTTATTATATTACATTATCCCTTTGTAGCTAAAGCTTCCTTCATAAAGGTTCGTTTGGTGCGCTCGAATGGCCAGTTTGTCCTTGCTACGAGTGTGGTAGTAATGCACATCAGCACTTACTTGAAAATTATTTATATTTGTATGAACCTTTGCGGATATTATGGCTCTCGAAAGGGGACACGTTATTATTCGTCTACCTCCGTAAAACTGTAACCTGTTGTAATTGAGCTGGTGTGGGCAAAACTAAGGAATGTTTCCAGAGGATGCAACGTTACTTACGATATCTTCGCTTATCTTACACGCTATTTTGCTGAACTGTGTTTTTCAACGTTGACCACACTGCAGAAACAAAGGAGCGTCAGCTTTCGCTTCTTCCCCTCTGCCCGCACCATACCGTAAATCCAGCGCACAACTTATCTTGTGCGTGCTATATATAATACTTAAGTGAGTAATCTTCAGTATTACCTACTCATAAAAATCAAAACTATGTCTCACTCTTAACATTTGTGGTATTAAAATATATTGTACCTTGTTTTATTCTAATACTGCAGTAGGTAACCAGGAAGATGGCACCGCGGAAATATGTACAAGCCGCATTTGGAAGGTCGTGGTTAAATTCCCGATGACCTTCCATTGTGACTCATGAGTTCGAGTCCTGGCTAAAGATGCGAAATTTTCTTTGGCCCGAACTATTTCCGATCCTTCCTAGAGTCGGAGAGTGTGAATGTATAAGTGAAGTTAAACAAATGACCAAAAGTAATATAAATCCAAAGAGTAACACCGCTATAAGAGAATGAACATCTCTATTGTTGAAGAATAATTGGATACTTAATAGTAGAAAGGTGCAAATTGCCAAATGTATGGCCGCGCCGTGGCTCAGTGGTTAGACCGCTTGGCTCTCACCAAGGCGGCCCGGGTTCGATCCCAGGCGACCGCAAAGTGAGATTTGTAGTGGACATCACGGCGCTGGGGTGGGATTTCTCCGGGATCTCCTGTTTCCCCCGCCATCTCATTCAACCGGTGCTCCATCTTCATCTCATGTATCATCAGTGTCATCGCCTGCGGTGCCGTATGTAGTAAAAGCGGGCGTTAAACACTACACATTTCATTGCCAAATGTATGAAGAGTAGTTATAACATAAAGCTGTCTGCACTGCAGTGTTTTAATTATTTATTACTCAAACTTTTCAAAGCTGTAAATGTGAGTTTCTTATAAAAGATTATTGCCAGTTTCATGACACAGTTGGATTTTTTTGGTGCTGAAATCAATTCACACAAAGACTTTTATGAAAGGTGCAAAGTCCTCGTTAAGTTATTCAAGGAACTACTTCCTAAGTCATTCACTCCTTCCTAGGTGACGGATCACGGACTTTAAACCCTTCTTATTTAATTTGTAATTAAATTTATTAAGGAACGAGATTTCAAGACAGCCGATTGAATGCTTCTTTTGTTTCCATTTTTGAGAACTTGCATCTCACAGATCCGTGTAACACTCCATTACTGATACACTTTCTACATCTGATGAATCATGGGATGCTACAGCTTAAGAAGTATTCCGATGTTTGCTGTAGATTATTTTACCTGCCACAGCTTGAATGTTAAAAAATTGAACTATTTATGGAAATTACTTTGAAAGTTTTAACAACCTTTGCTTCATCGACCATTTTGCATTCGTCACTGGGTACAAGTGCCTTCGTCACTGAATTCCTTCTCTCTTTAAGGGAAACTCACAGTCACAGGGAAGGAAGCTGTGCCCACTGACAATAAACCGTTGCTCCCTGTGTTGAATAGTCTTGCTTATAAAATTTAGAAATATTTATACACACACCTCATAATTTGAAGACTCCTCATAATTTCTCAGAACAGGAGAGAATGACAGTTCACGGCACCAAGAGAAGTACAAACAATTCAATGGCACACTCCAGCATTCTTATGAAGCCATAAGGGAACTTAGCACTATTGCTATCTGGTAGTGGTATTTCTAACAATTTGAAAATATTAATGGATTTAGTCCTTTTCACATGAAAATCTACCAGGTATCCTGCACCTTACATATCACTTTACACGCATTTGGCACAACACTTTTCTACTGTTAAGTATCCAATTATTCCAAATGTTTAAGGCCGATGTTAAAGTTAGCACATAAATCGAAAATCAGATAAAAACATGTATCTGTAAATTTCTGCGTTAAGGACGACTATGTCATGCAATCTTTCATACCAGTGCCCCTCCAAAGGGGAACGTTCTAGGAGGAATGGGTGAGATGAGGGGAGACAGGGAGGCGTGTCATAGCAGAGGGCACGGCCTCTAAAATTTATCGTAGCTTTCTTCATAGAAGCTGAAAAATCCTCCGTTGAGCTTGAAGCTGGAGACCGCGCCCAGGAAGGTTTTCAGATCGCAAATTCCCCTCCAGGTAGCACTCGAGACACCAGGTAGCGACTCAGAGAAAAACGGGGGAGGAGGGAAGAAAAAATACATGGGTAGTGAAGGTTGGTCAAGAAATTGAAACTACGGTCTCCCGAATGCGGACCTTAGACGCTACTGACTGGTAGATGCGCATTAGATAAGCTGACGACCACCATTTGATTAAATGAGGTTATCTGACTTGAAGGTGTGTTCCTTGTAGTCCCCTTTTGTAGCTTCTCTATATATTATTTACACACAAACCGTCGAAAAACCGGCTTAGTTCGCTGAACCCCAAATAAAGAGACCAGAGCCCAGTTTCCAAAGCAACGCATCGAAGTGGACTCCGTACAGCTTGCTTTTTGTTTCAGCACACGTTCTCCTGTTGCACAAACACGTGAAGCAGCGAACGTCACAAGCCACTACAAGTTCCTACTTCTTAGCACTGGTACAAAACACAGCTACATTCTGCTTAAGACATTAACGATCTTATAAACATCGCGTAAATCCTTTTTTCCATAATCGCGTGTTTTCTTGGCATTGCGAAGTACTGAGGCAAACACAAAGTCATTTTATATATGTTACGATGCGGTAAACGTTGAAAAAGATCTTATGTATGCTTCATATGACTCTCTGTTACTTCTACGAAATATATTTTAAAACATTTATTATTCTATCCCATTTGTGTTAATCCAGATAAGCACTTAGTAAAAATAGTGTTATTACACTTTTTATAGGTACAATGGGAATGGGAGAACACAATGGCCTCAAGGGATACTCAAACCCTTTAAGAGCTGGTCACCATGCGATGGTTTGGAATTCAATTCTCAAACTATGTCCAAGAAATAAAAAGGATAACAGCTTTCTGCTTAAAAAGGTAATGCATTTGAAATTGGAACTGGATTATTTCAGAGGGGAGTCGGCACGTCAATGTCAGAGGTTCTACTCCCATTAGTCCTGGACCCGTAGGACCAACGACCTGGGCCTCCTTCGACTAGGGAGTTACCGAGCTGTCCCAAAAGGGTGCCCGGCGCCTCCGTGGGTCTTTCCATAGGGCAAGACCTAGAGACTAACAAGCCCCCCCCCCAAATCTGGTCCTGTGGACTCAAGACGGGATGGAAGTGGATACGCCACTTAAGCGCGCCAACACCAAAATGGGAAGGCTACCGATTAGCCTCGGTGGGGCCGCCTGGTGATCTAGCACACCTTCTACTAGCTATGCAGGCTAGTACGTGGGAATGTTAATGGCTTCCCTCAACCCCGTCCGGAGACGTACCCGATCTCCCACGGGTATTGGGAACCACTGCCCCCTTGAGTCCAATCCAACCCGAACAACTCCCAATCAGGGAGGGGCTCGAAGGGGAGTCGGCAGGGAAACAACACTTGGTTTATTGTACCTGGCCTCCAAGTGGGGCATCCCGGGGAGGAGGGAGGAGGCGAGAGGAGATAGAGGGCAGCCGTCCCAAGGGGCCGCGACAGTACAGAGGGCAGGGTCCCTACATTTTTACCTAAATGGAAACTTCGCCCGGCATGCCAGGACAACGGTCATCCCTCCCTACTGTATCAAGCGGGATAGCTCAGGTGGTTTTTTCTGTAGCCCGCATTCTGGAGGTCCGGGTTTGACTACCGTAGCCACCTATCTGACCCTTGGATTTGTAGGAGTTTCTCCTGGGTCACTAGGCGAATGCTGGGTAGGTTAATTACATCCGCGAAAGTTCTTTTACCTCAATTTTATCTCCTTTATCATAATTTGCTTCTGGTAGTTTCTTTCAGAAGTGTCGGTAGAAGTTTTGGCAGCGCATATCAGAATGATATGCTTTAAGTGAACCACTTCCTGCTCCGGTAGAACGGTTACTGGTCTCCGGACCCAAGTCTTATTCAGAAACGCGGCAGGCTGGATGCCGGTTGTGCAAGCCTACCTACAGTATCCTGCTCTAGTAAGACGGTCTCCGTACCAGCCTCGTGACTGTTTCGGAGCCACAGCAGGGGAGATGTGGATTGTCCTAAACCCACCATCGGGAGGTTTCTATGTGGTGAGGAGTTGGGACCTCTCCCTCTATACTGTAGTGTCTCCTTGGGATCGACCGCCCTCTGTCTCCTCTCACCTCATCCTCCCTCTCGGGGGTGCCCCACCTGGAGCACGGTTACAAAAGACCAGTCTGGTCGAGGCTGAATCCTCTTTGAACAATCCAATCCAATCCCATCCTACTGTGGTTCGCAAACAGTTACCCATGAGACCTGTATTTGCAGGCCGTGAACCGTCATAGCAGAGGAAGAATTGGTTTACTCAGAGCATATCATTTTTCCATGTAACACCGAGACACTCGCCGACACTTTTACGCTGAAAGAAACCATCAGGGGATGTAATTAAGCTAACCAGCATTCGCCTAGCGACCCGAGAAACCCTCGAAAGAAAAACCATGGGTCAGGTGGGTCGGCCACGTGAATCGAACACGGGCCTCAGAATGATGAATCCGCCTGAGCCATCCCGCTTGATAAACTTAAGCCAATATGACATAATATCTCAAAGGTGCTTACCTCAATAAAAAAAGTTGTTTTAAGATAAATAGGAACATGTTTTGTGTAGTAATATTTGTCTATCTCAAACAGTTTACCAGTTACATATGTAACAGTCATAATGCAGAAGACTTGGGATGTTATTATTAGAGAATTCAGACATATATCTGATTTGTCATATAAACTATATATTTAACATATGGTACTTTAATTAAAATCGTAAAAGACGTTTTTTGAAAAAATCGAAATTTTCCTAAAGTGTTCTATGTAAACGGTAATTTGAGGTGGAAGGATTTTCTTGAAAGTCCTTGTGTAGAATCCCTACAAAACGTTGAACTTCAATACCAGTTTTAAATTTTACCAATTTTGGTTTTTCTGCTTTTCTGTTCTTAGACACACGAGCAAACCGTTTTATAAAAATGCTTCTTTTGTATTCGAGAGACTTCAAAACAAGTGTTTACAGAGAAATTTTGGCATCTGATTTTTGGGTGAAATGCACGTTCTCATCCTGCAAATGTGCACGTGGTAGAGAAATTTAAAAGTAGTACCAAGTTTACAGAATGCACTTTCAGTTTATCAAAAATGTATATAAGGAGCGTTCATATGCGTAATGCAACACGTTTTTACCAGCTAATTTTGGTAGGATTTTTTTTAATCTTGTGTAGGACATCTTTAAATATTCCCGATTGTCCTCATATATAATTTCCGGTAGGTGGCAGCTCTCTGACGGAGGTGCATCCCAAACAGAGAGCAGTTATTGAGTTTCTTTTGCCGGAAGGTCAGAGTATTACAGGTATTCGTAGGCATCTCCAGAATGTCTATGGGAACCTGGTAGTGGACATCAACTCTCCTTCGAAGAAGGGGTTCAAAGCTCTATCCTCAACTGGTAAAGTCATGACTACGGCTTTCTGAGACTCTAAAGGGGTTATTCTGTTCCCTGTCCTCCATCACGATGGGACGATCAACTGTGACGTGTATGACGGTCGTTTGATAAGTCTGGTTTGTTGCAACTTTGTGGGTGGTAAGCTTGATTATTCAAAGGATTGTACAGAAAATTTGAATGGGCTTCAATATATAGTTCATTGTTGACAGCCATCTGAACTGGTCAGTGTGACAACTGCGTTTGAAAATAAAGAAAACAGAGTTTCGTGTTGTTATTAAACATTTTCATAAGGGCTGGACTGCCGCACAAGTCAAAACTGAATTGAATAAAGTTCAAGCGGATTCTGCACAAACATTGAAGACCATTTACTTTTGGATCAATGAACTTAAACGTGGTCGTAGAAGCACCGGAGATGAATCGCACTCTCGCCCAATTAAGGTCACCACTCAGGAAACCATTTTAAAAATCCACGATCTGGTTATGCAAGGCCGCCGAATCAACAAAGTTCGTGAGTTTGCTGAGGCTTGAAGCAGTGATTTTAAATATTTTTGTTGTTTGAGAGGAATAGTTGGAGGAATTAAATGTAAGATAAGTTATGTGTAACCATGACAACCTGAAATGAAAGGAAGTTCTTAAAAGTTTTAAAGATTTTTTTTAAGAATTTCGTAGGAGAAAGACGTACATTTGAGCCTCTTCGAGGTTAGCAGAATTATTTTGAGTGTGCATTTAAGATGTACAAATAGCGTGTGTGTGAGAACATGCAAATACTTTTGGCTTCACTTTTCATCAGATCATTGAAGATGTGTTATTTGTAGTGCCGATCTGTAAGTTCGCAGAATCTTAATCTGCAAGGCTTCAGTATTGAGTATTTTAAAAAAGCATGTAATCTACAGATCTTAACATTCTAATTGGATATAATAATGCTTTTAGTAGAATAAATTCCAATATTTTGAAGAAGAGAAAATCAGTTTTTGTTTTCTACAAATTATTCTCACTCTGATACTACGGCCAGAGAGAGAGAGAGAGAGAGAGAGAGAGAGAGAGAGAGAGAGAGAGAGAGAGAGAGAGAGAGAGAGAGAGAGAGAGAGAGAGAGAGAGAGAGAGAGAGAGAGAAGACTCATTATTCCAGAGTGCCGAGGCATACTTCCTCAAGATCGACACAGAAGGTGAGAATAAATAACCATATTCCATCCTTAGCGCCTTTTGCACCAAATTATTGAACTTCAGGCTGTAGGTATCTCACCTGAGCGAGTTCACAATATCCTGCATGAGAAGTTGGCAATGAAAAGCTGTGTGCAAGATGGGTGCCGCGATTGCTCATAGTCAACCAAAAGCGTATCCGAAAGAACAATTCTATCGAGTGTCTGGCGATGTTTAATTGCAGTCCTCACGGCCTTTTGCGCCGATTTGTGACCGTGGATGAAACTTGGATCCATCGTTAAACAGCAGAGTCAAAGCAGCAGGTTAAAATATGGAAAAGGCTGGAGAAAGTGCACCAAAGCAGAAAGGGAACATTTTGTCATCAGGTAAGGTGATGGCCAATGTTTTTGGGATTCTCAAAGAACAATCCTCATTGATTACTTGGAAAACGATATGAGCATAACTAGCCTAATGCTTCACTGTTGGATCCTTTGCAACATGAGTTGACTGAAAAGAGACCGAGATTGAAACCCAAAAGGTGCTCTTTGGCCAGGATAATACACCATCACACACATTAACAACTACAATGGCGAAAGTGCATGAGTTGGGCTTTAAATTGGTTCCTCATCCACCTTATTTACCAGACATAGCCCAAAGTGATTTCTTCCAGTTCCTACACTTAAAAATTGGGCTTGATGGTAAGAAATGTTCATCAAATGAAGTGATAGTAACCGTCAACGAGTGAGGAAACCTATTTTTCCGACGGGATGAAAAAGTTGAAACTTCGCTGGACCAAGTGTATAGCCATCAATGCAGACTGTATACAGAAATAAGGTGAGATGTTCACGTTATTCTTTTTTTTTACTATACTTATTAAACGACCCTCGTATTGTAAGGAAATTGAAGAAACGCTTCATCGTGCTCTTAGCCACAAAAATTCAAATAAACTTCTCATTGTACATAACACTAGGCCTTACACAAGTCTGCGCACTCGAAGGAGCTCACAAAACTTCAGTGAACTTTCTTTCTCGTTCACCTTACAGCCCGGAACTCGTACCTGCCACTTCCAACTGTTTGGCCCAATGAAGGATGCACTCCGCGGGAAGAACTACGTGAATGACATGGAAGTTATCGAGATACAGCAAGACGTTGGCTTCGACATAGACCAGTAGACCTACAGGCATACAGGCCCTCTCACAAGTTGGTGTACGGCCATAGAACTGGACGGAGTTTATGTTGAAAACTAGGGTTCTGTAGCCAAAACATTGAGGAATAACATGCTCTATTTGAATCCTGAATAAAACCAACCTGCTTTAAGAAAAACATGTCTTGCACTACTTATTGAATGCCCCTCGTAGTGTCTAGGAAAAGTATAGTAATTCACCATAAAATTCTATACAGAGATTTTCATTTTGAGTACACTTTTGGACGACCACTGAATAAAAATATAGTAAAAGAACTTTTTTGAAAAAGTTTCGTGCTCGCACGTATGCGTAAAATAACGTAACTCAGAAACAAAACAAAAAACAACAAAAATCTGTTAAATGCCAAAGTTGGTATACTAGTTGAATATTTTTCAAAGTTATAATACGAAAATTTTTAATAATATCCCCTACTTCAAACTACGCTTTACAATCAAGGATGCCAATTTATGACCTACAATGTCATTCTTCTACTTCTCAGGTCCACAAGATCGCGGGTTCAAGATCGACCCAGACAAATGGTTTTTAGATATGATAATACATAATGTTATAACGTTACTTTAAGGGTTATTATTTCCTTCGGTCAGATTTTCTCTGTAAACAGCAAGATATCCATGACATGGAATTTAATTGCATTAACGAAAAATCATTACAACTCGTGGTATTAAATACATAGTGTCGCGGCTAAAAAGCACGGAAGTGCGGAGAGATAAGCGCGGTTTGTGTACACAAAAGAGACTGCAGATAAAGACAACAGACGGATAGGTTTCACATAGATAACGAGCTTGCATAAGCAGATAAACATAGCGCTTGAGATAAAAGACTTAACCAAACAAACAAGCTGAGATAAATGGAATTTAGGAATGAGGTATTTAAGGAAGTGCCGGCTCGCCAAGAGTGAGTGAGTCGCGTGAGGTAAGCAGAGAACAGCTGAGAGTGTTGTTGTAAACTGAACGCTGTTTGTTATTGTCATCGACCTTGGAAGATTGTATTGTGGTATGTGATGTAATTTTGCTGCTACGGAGTGTACTGTACTTATACGCAAATAAAGAATATTTAGAATTTCGGCAAATTGGACTTTTAATTCTACTAAACCACAAAGTCACAATATGTATAGTTGCAATATTGCATAAGCACAATATTTCCTCTGTATTTTTATTACATATAAAAATATAACTACTTATAGTAGTATAATAAGTCCTTATTGTGTCCTGGGTGTTTTGTCAACTCTTGACATAATTTCTGTAATATTTGTATATTACACATAAGTATTTTGTATTTATTTTCGGTTTTAAGTTAATCTGTTCAAAAAAGCACACACACATGCACACATTGAAATATACTAATGATGAAGTTCCTTTTTGGAACGGCGTGTATGGGATTATGGAGTTTTTGGGTGAAATGTAACAAACTCTGCAGAAAACAGTAGAGAGAGAGAGAGAGAGAGAGTGAAACTGCAAAATCGTTCAAACGAACGCCCATATCAAACTTTAAGTGTAAAAACTGTGTTGGAAAGATGGGAGCTTTGTTTACTGACTATTGATCGCGAACGCATACGAGTGTAGATTTCCCAAGAGTTATTGGATAATTTTCAGAGGGTGCGACTGGTTTTATAGGTCATTTATGAGTACAGATGACACTTGGTTCGCTACTGAACTACCATCAAATGCAAAACAGCAGTCATAGAAATGGGACCGTGATGTTAATGCCACCAGCCATCTTTGTTTTATCTAAACTGTACTTTTTTCACTTTTACTTTCTGTTTCAAGGTCACAATAGATAGAGAATGCATTGCAGTCCATCCAAACATACATTTATATTTCACTGGAAATACATGTTTTGAGGTCCAATTAATTAAATATTTAGAAAAATATAAGTATGTGTTTATATGTGCGAAAAGCGTAACTTTTTGGAAGACCGCAGATTAAAGTTGTTTGAGATAGAAGATGCTGTAAATATATGAAAAAAGTGCAGGTAATATTTTAAGAATGTTTTGGGCTTTCACAAGATCTGTGTGAGATGGGAGCCACGTTAGTTGACAGCTGATTAGAATTTGTAAAGATAAACGGTTTCGCTTGAGAATTTGGAGCTCTACCCTAAAATTTCCAGTGAATTTTTGAGGATGGCTTATTACCATGGATGAAACTTGGATACATGACTGCACTCCAGAAAGTAAATTACGGTATGTTTTTTAACATTTTTTATTGTTAGGGCCGGGACTTATCATTAGACCCTCGTAATATAATTAGATAGATAATTAGTAGGCAACTGAGCACCAATTGTTGCAAATATGGAAACTATACATTTCATATACAGGAGAACCAAAACGTCATCGAAAACTTTAAGAGGTTACTCTTCTGAGTAAATTAGTATAAGACTTTGATAATCTTAACAAATACGATGCAGTCCTTATTATTCTCCTTTTTCTTCTTCTCCACACCCTGGATTAGGCCCAGACATGCTAGCCTGTTACACAGAGTTACCCATTTGGATTCCCGGCAGTAGAATGTACAGTTTTCTTTGACTAGGATTATTGCCTACACTCTCTAGTATCCGGATGAATGAGAGTGTAGAAGTGCATGAATTCAAAGACAACCTTAGTGGTTATAGGTGGAATACAAATGGGACAAAAAAGGATCTCAATATATAAATGTGTTAGCAACGCCAATATCCTAAACGTATGGTAGTCTAATAAAACATTATGGAGCTGTTTTGAGCACATAAAAGTAAAGCAAACAATTACCAGGTTAAGGGTACTTGCGATAGAACCCTTAGAAAATGCTGAATTGAGACACATTAGCGAGCGGCATGGCTAAGAGGGTAGATCGCATTGGGGAAGTCTTGGGCTTTTCCCATGTTAACTTTTAGACTTTCCTGGGGTTTACCTCCTTGCTAGATGAATGCTGGAAAGGACATTTATAACTCTCGAATTTCCTGTCTCTCCAATTCACCTCACTTCTCATTACACTCTAGTTTTCATGCTGGTTGGTTATTTCAGGATTATTTTAACTTACGTCCTCCAACGTTAAGCCATATCGGACGATGAATGGAATGGATGAAATGATGCTCAAATGAGTCCGGGGTCCATAGAGCTTAGAGTTACCCGAATTCGTCTTTCAGGATAAGGGAAAACCGCGGAAAAAACCTTATCTAGGTAACTCACCCTGACCGAGATTCGAACTCGGGACCTCTTGAACGTGAGGCAGACATGCTACCACCACGCTACCGAGGCGGGCTCAGGGGTCTTTTGCCCACCTCAATAGCATAGAAGATAGGTTTTTTTTTCTTTTCTTTTCTTTTTGTAATTTACGTCCTCCAACTTAAGTCATGTCGGACGATGAATGGAATGGATAAAATGATGCTCAAATGAGCCCAGAGTCCATAGAGCTTAGAGTTACCTGACATTCGTCTTTCAGGATAAGGGAAAACCCCAGAAAAAGCCTTATCCAGATAACTCACCCTGACCGAGATTCGAACTCGGGACCTCTTGAACTTAAGGCAGACATGCTACCATCTACACTACCGAAGCGAGCTAGAAGGTAGTGTGTCTGCCTCACGTTCAAGAGGTTCCGAGTTCGAATCTCGGTCAGGTTGAGACATCTTGAGAAGATTTTTTCGGGGTTTTCTCTTATCCTAAAACATGAATGGTAGCTCCAAGCTCTATGGACCCTGAACTATTGAGGGTCGGCTGATAAGTCACGGACCTCACAATGAAAAAGCATTAAAAGCTATTTGTTTTTCTTTATTTCTAAAATTAATCTCCAGAAAGGCTAACACATTTGCCATATCGGTGTTCTAATGTAATTAAACCATCTCTGTCGTGTGATTCATCATGGTCCTCAAAATAATTATTTACGGCAACAATGACATCGTTGTTGTAAAATCTTCGTCCTCCAAGAAGCTTTTTTGAGGTTCGAGGTTCGAGTCACAGGGTGCTAGATGTGGTGAATAGGGTGGATATTCAAGCAATCCGAACTTAAATTTGCACATTTTTCAATTGCAATGACTGAAAGATAGGCTGGAGCATTGTCGTGAAGTAACAAATTTTCTTTTTCTTCGCCAAATGAGGTCTTTTTCTTTTCACCTCATCACTTAAACGTTGCAGTAAGCTTGCATAGTAGTAACCAGTGATACTTTTACCCTTTTCCATGCAATTAATAAAAATAATTCCCTATGCATTCCAGAAAATACTCGCCCCCATCATGAACAGACCGTGTGCAAGCCCAAAATATGACTTAAAATATTACCTGCACGTTCTTTTGATATTGTGACTTTGTGGATTCGTAGAATTAAAAGTCAAATTTGCCTAAATTCTAAATGTTCTTTATTTACGTAGAGATACACTGTTCAATTCTCACGTAACAACATTACATCACATAAAAACACAGTCTTCCAAGGTCGATGACAATAACAAACCGTGATAGCTGATTACATTAGCTCTCATTACAATAACACTTCCAGCTGTCTCTCGTTCACAACACTGTTTCACGACTCACTGTTTTACCACTAACTTTGCGAGCCGTCACGTCCTTATATACTTAGTTCGTAATTCTAGATTGTTCTAACATAAACCAGAACCCGAACAACCTCCATCAGTCCAGAAATTTCCGGAAGAATAAAGAAACCAAATATTCTATCACATTCCAGAAGCGTAACTTAATCTATGCGGAAAGTCCTCTACCTCAGTTATCTTTGCTTGCCGGCGCTTGTTTACAATAGCCGCGCTATCATTAACTACTTAGCAAGACTCATTATTACCATGGAACTTTATCCGCCGACTGTTTTCTTATTTGTGCCGAAACTTTTATGTCTGTTGCCGTTTATAGCCTGTGACATCTCAAACAATTTTATTTTTTATTCTGTGGTCTTCCAGTACTAAACGATGAATTTTTTCAATGATATCTGGAGTTGTGATTTCCACAGGGCGTCCAGAGCGAGGCTCATCATTAGTGCTCATAGGTCACATTTTAAACTCTACAATCCACCTTTTATTCATTGTATATAAAGGGGCAGAGTCTTTCAATGTACTGTCCATTTCCTCCCTGGTTTCTTCAGGCGTTAAGCCTTTCAAATGGAAGCATTTAGTCACTGCTCGATTTTCCAAATTATCCATTTTCGTGAAACATTGACCTGTCTTGTTTAAAATGCTACCATTCAAAACCTAACAAACTATAGACCTCTAACTAAGTATACAAGTTAGTCTAGAGTTAAACTATATCATGTTATCCATCAGACTAGCCCAGTGACGTTATCTCTGTTACACCCATGACTTCTCAAACATCGTATTCGAGCATCATTTCACCCAATTCTTTCATCGTCCGATATAACTTAACGTTACAGGACGTGAATTAAAAAACAAAATTCAGTGTTCTATGTGTTCCGGGCTGCATGGCAGGGAATTTTCTCTCTGCAAGTGCTTGTCTTTGGATCGGGGGAGCTCTCCGAATCCTAAACTCCCAGAAGATGTGTAAGTCCATGGGGGAATGTGAGCCGCTGTGATAGACCCTACCCTCTGCTGTCGTCTCTTATCAACCACTTTTAGTATCCTTTCAACTCATCCCGCTCTTTCTGGAGGCATGGGCACAAAAGATTTCATAAATAGTCCTCACATCTAACCTTACAGAGTCGCAAATGCCATTTTGGTATTAATTTACATTGCATTTTTTGAGTTAACGCTGTTGCCTTTCTCTTTCTCGCACAAATATTCCTCTATTCAAAGGCATATTTCTAATGATTCTGGAATGTTTAAAGGAACCAGATAATGCACGAAATTTTTAAATGTCAAGAAAGAGAGAAGTGTCCTCATGGTCACAAGAACTCTAATGGAGATGGAACAAAGTCTTATGTATCTAGTTGAATGTTAAAAACGGCTGACTCCTCTCTGACAAAACAAGCGACTGGCGGGTCTTCTCAACAATCGAACTGTACGACACTTTATACCCTGAGGAAACGGGTCTTTCTGAAAAGGCTCTATCACCAAGACAGGCCAATAAAGTGTCTACGGAAGAGTTTGAATATTTGATCGCTACCTGTTGCATGTGTCAAGTCGGGTAACATAGGTAGGTGCGCCGGTGCCTTGCTAAGAAATGCACGAAGCACTTTCGCACACGCCCTTGCGATGTTTGTCCTCCAAAATACGCAAAGCCAGAAGAGACACTTATGTTAAAAATAGAACTTAAAAGTAGCCCTCATTTATCAAAGTAGCAGCTCTCTCTCTATCTCTCTCTCGCTCACTCTCTCTCTCGCTCTCTTTCTCTCTGTCTTTCTGAGGAGCGAGCAGGGCGCAGTAGAAGATTGAACCAAACGCCACATAATGGTTAGTTACTTTAACAGTGCATCAGCACGTTTTGGTTTCCAGATATAATAAAGAATACCATCATAATAATAAGTTATTCAACAAGTGGCTAGTGCACAAAGTGAATGTTTTTACCGAAGTCAAATAGTTGAATGTCACGCGTTGAATACTACATTTTAGCATTATAAATAATAGTAAATTGTTAAATAGCTTACTTACCTGTGAGCATCTTCTTGTGTTCATAAATGAGACATTATCTTCTTCCCCTGCGTTCCATTTACTACTTCCTGGCGTGTTGAATCAATAAACAAACAGCCCTTTCTCTGCATTGCCTATTGAGAGAGAAGTAAGCAAATGTTACCGGCTGTAATATAACTTGCCATCAGTACAGAATAACTGTTATAAATTCGAAGCTTAATTATTCTATATTTAATCATGAACTTCGTTACTCAGAGAAAAGTTTTTTTTTTTTTTTTCAAAAATAGCTTCACTTTCTATCTATACTCCACAGTATTACGTCATTGCTATAATTAGCAAACGTATCATAATGAGACAATTACGTCCTATACTGAACAAAAGGTCTCTGATGATACAGTTGCTACAACTTTTAATTACAGATGGCTCCTCGATACTTACGCCACCTCGATACTCATGATACTTGATGGTATCGACTTCGAACGATGCCTCAGAAAATTCTGTTGAATCATTTTCGATACTTCGACAGAATTTTCTGCAATTTTTACTTTATTTTAAAATCACAAAATATTATGACCGCAAGTAGGACATTGCAAAGCTCGCGAAATTGCCAGTAATGTGATACCTGCACAGTCGTCGTCGTGGTGCTGTTGGCAGGCTGAGATCCTCTTCTTCATGGGTTGTTGAAGTGAGGGACAGACCGTATGTGTGATACTCGTGTACCTGTCCTATAAAGGATTTAACCACGTAGTGACAGGAATAAGGGTGAACTTTAGGTGGGGGAGAGAAAGGAAGTAGCATAAGCTCAACGGATGAGAATCCAGGTACAACGATCCATTGTGCACCACTGGTGGCAATTAAAATTTAGAAAAAGGAAAATATAATTTTGACTTTCCAGACTAGTTCTTGGGTGATTTAATTTTGAGTTTGGTAGATGTACCTTAGGGTTACCAGTAGTGCCCGCAAGCCATGCAGGGGAGCCGGTATTGCCTCTTGCGGCGATCACTGGAACGATAATCCCCAAGAGACCTAACTAGGGCGCTCTGATGGAATGGTAGTCGATCGTAACATTTAGTGGCCCGGCGCCTAATTTCATCCTCCACATAACAGAAGGATGAGGCTTCGTGAAGGTATATCACAGGAAAACTACGAACGACAAAATAGATAGCACGAAGGCATCTATTCCGCACTAGTTGAAGTAGCAACAGATTGGAGCCTGCAGCCATGCCCCAGACTTCACACGCATAAATCATTAGAGGAAGCACTAAAGCCAGGAAAAGGCGCAACTTTAAGGGTATCGGCATACCGGAACGCATCACCGGGTACAACGAAGACGAGGCTCCGCACGCCCGACTAGACAAGAAGCAAATGTTTCCCGGGAAGTTAGATCCTTATCCAGAATCACTCCCAAGTACTTGATGGACTTTGCCCACTCTATCCTTCGCCAGAGTATGTAAATGTGGGGAGGTTGCCGGGAAAGTGGCGCTTAGTATATAGGATTGCCTGACTTTTCTTCGTATTTATGGACAACTGCCACAGCTTCCACCATTCTTAGATGAGGTGAAGGTGTCTTTGTATAGGGTTGAAGGCTCTGCGTGGGTATTTATCTGTAGAGAATAGCAACACGTCGTCAGCAAATTGTGCTATTTTGACGTGCTACTTAGTGGGATGGTCGGCTACGTAGACGCTGTAAAGCGTTGGGGATAGTACAGAGCCTTCGGGGACTCCACCTCTGATGGACCTTCTTGTAGAGGACTTTCCCGCCACTGTAACTGTGACAAATCTGTGTTTAAGGAAGGAGCGATACCTGCACACTAACATTATGCAAGAAAATAATGGTGTGTCAAATTCAGTGGCAGTTACCAGTTCCAAAGAAGAAATCACCCCATATTTCAACAAAGATTGTCACCTTCTCTTTCTAGTGCACTGGATGTCTGGGAAAAAAATCAAAATTTCTAGAACTAAAATAATTATCCGTTAAATATTTGTGTATTCCGCCTGCAACAGTTTTCTCTGAAAGACTATTTGGCACAGCAGGACCCATATGTGACAGAAAAATAAGTAGGCTTCCAAAAACTTATAAAATTAGACTTTTTTATTTTAAATGTCTAACACAGGGTTTAAAAATAAGAACACTAATGGTTTTAAGTTTTATAACATTAAATATCTATACCTAATTAATTTTATTCGCATTAAAAGTTCTGCCAAGATTCTATTTTGTATTGAAACTAGATTTAGAAATGACGGTATCGAGTATCGAAGTATCGGGTATCGTGGAAAATATCGTGTACCTATCGGTATCGAGAATCCAGTATCGAGCAAAGCTGGTATAGACACATCCCTACTTTTAATAAAGTCTTAGTTAAGTGATGAAATTAATGCAACGAAATGCATATTTAAGAAACAACGAAGTTTCAAGTTAGATGCTTTACTTAAATTGTACAGGAAAATCTGTGGTTTAAATGTGATATTACAAACCAATTTATACATGTATCAAAAATTTTAGAAAATCTAAAACGCCTCCCGTTTTCCCAAATTTCGCGGTTAAAATAATTAAAAACCAACCAGAATTTAAAGGATCGTTTCTCAAGTGTGAGTCATAAAATTCTTCCTCAATAGCTATAGAAGTTAAAGGGGCTATACAAATGAAACAACCGAAACAAAAGAGAAAGCGGAAGACTAAAAAATTAATATTGTACATTTTTATTTATTTCTCGTTCTCGATTTATCGTATTCATTTAACAGAACTCGCTATAAACTACTGACATGTATGAGAAGAGTGGCGATGCAATTCCATAGAACTGACACTTACTTCGTATACGGGGTAGTAACTGTCTGTAAAATTCTCTCCATAGTCGTAGTTGGTGTTAATTACAACTGTAAGGTTAGCGAAATAGTCATTATCTTGCAGGTACGTAAAGCGCTGAATTTAAACTAAATTATCCTTGGTTGTGTATACCCCAATGTATTCCACGGACATTTATTTGGAATTGTGTTAGTTTGTATAACACACTTTCACAGTAAATAAGTTACCCAGCAACCATATTCAGTTCTGGGAAATTAGTTAATCCAGAAGCGCTGTTACAAAGCAACACTATTTGGTAAATTTGTTTGCGAAACATTTGTTCAAGGGCAGTTCTGCGTACGAGCGTAAGAATGCATGAATAGCTGAAACATTTCTAGTTTAATCACTTCCCGGCACTAAATAGCGTAATATGTAAGTTAGCTGATGGAAATTAACCATTTCCTCACACCAGCCATACACAGGCTAAAGCATTGGATAGCCGGAATTTGAACCACGGATCTTCTTGTCTCTGTCCAGTTGCTCTAAACCATTGAGCTACTATGGCCAACGTGCCAACATGAAATTAAATTCCCCAACTGACTAGTGTTTTTCCCGGTAAACCACTGGGAGTTCTCATAAACACATGAGACAACTACCTTAATGGCGACTTACTATGCTGTAAGTACTTTAAGGCCCGGGCTTTATAGTTCGGACCACTATTAAGTACAATTAATGGAAATTAATTGTTCTTTCACAGTAGCCGTGTGTGGGACGCACTATGAAAGGGTGGAGCCAAATTGAAAAATTCCATGCCATAGCCGGGATTTGAACCACGCCCAGCCGCTCTTAAAACTTGAGCTACTATGACCAACGTGCCAACATGACATTAACTGACTCGTATTTTTCCCGGTAAACCACTTAGGAGTTCTCATAAAAACATGAGACAACTACCTCAATGGCGACTTACTATGCTGTAAGTACTTTAAGGCCCGGGCTTTATAGTTCGGACCACTATTAGGTACAATTAATGGAAATGAATTGATCTTTCACACTAGCCGTGTGTAGGACGTCCTATGATCTAAAAGTACTTACAGCATAGTACGTCGCCATTAAGATAGTTGTGTCATGTATCTATGAGAACGACTAATGGTTTACCGGGAAAGCACGAGTCAGTTGGAGAATTTAATGTCATGTTGGCACGTTGGCCATAGTAGCTCAATGGTTTAGAGTGGCTGGACGGAGACCAGAAGATCCGCAGTTCAAATCCCGGCTATGGCATTGAATTTTTCAGTCTGAATTTTTCATTGAATTTTTCATAGTGCATCCTACACACGGCTAGTGTGAAAGAACAATTAATTACCATTTTTTGTAAGAATAATTTATTAAAGGAAGTGTAAAGAAAGGCATGTCAATTTAGCATATCAGAAGTTTCTCTTTTCTTATTGTTGGACATAAGAACAAATACACACTAAAGTGTACTTCGCAACAGCAAACACGCCTAAGAAGGGTCAAGGCGTATTTATTACAAGGTTTATTGTGCACTTAGTTTTTTGCATAAAATATTATCTCTTATTATAATTATAATTTAAGCATCGCGCCTTTCAAAACACTCGAATTGACTATCCACGAACTATTTCCCTATTCTAAAACATTTTCACGGAAGTGTTTTCTATACTGTTGGGTAAGTCCCGTATGAATAATTCCGGGCTATGTTATGCAAACCACAAACCGCAGTTCCCGCGGTTTGGTCCATCCGTGCACTAGCTAGGATCGGCGTGGAGTATTTTTATTTTAATGATAATGTTCAAAATAACCCGTAAACTTCATATACTAGGCTTACCCTATTAAAAAATTTTCAAAACTCTCTGGTGAATATATTGTTAAACACTAAACTAATTTCTCCAGCCAAAATATGGTAGGGTACAATCATGCTGAATCGTCTCATAAGCAAATGGTTGCTCAGGTGTGATAAACACAGTGAACGAAATTATTTCTAAACCAAACCTTGAATATCAGTGGCCAGTAGACACAATATTTTAATCTAATTGCGCATTATAACGAAACGAAGACACCACCAAGTTCGGCCCGCCTCGGTAGCGTGGTGGTAGAGTGTCTGCCTCACGTTCAAGAGGTCCCGAGTTCGAATCTTGGTCAGGGTGAGTTACCTGGATAAGGTTTTTCCGGGGTTTTCCCTTATCCATAAATAGGAATGTCGGGTAACTCTAAGCTCTGTGGACCTCGGACTCATTTGAGCATCATTTCACCCATTCCATTCATCGTCCGATATGACTTAACGTTGGAGGACGTGAAATTATAAAACAAAAACAAAACAAAAAAAAAAAAAAAAAAAAACACCAAGTTCTGCTTAGCTCACTTTATCACTAAAATGGACACCAGCTCAGGCTGCTCTTAGCTTCTCGACGCTTATTAAACTCCTCGGGACAGATCTGATACTACACTGACACTGAATTTCGTCATTAAATACTCGTTGACTCACTGACACTATCGGTAATCTTCAGTGCTCTCTTATAAATGGCCTCTGGCTAGCAACAGAAGTGTGCAAGCACCTTCTCTAACCGAAGTCTCCAGATTCGCCTAAATTATACACACTTGAAGTCGATTCTTCTTGATTTACTGAAATCGAACAGTCTGGAAACTTCAGCAACGTTAGAACGTTGGCTGTGTTTCCGGTTGCCGAAAGCAGACAGTGACAGTCCTGTGGTTTATATACCTTTTTTTCAACCTCCAAAGCTTAATTTTCAGATTTTATTGCTACCGAATTTCGATGAAGCTATTTTATTGACCTCTTTTGACTACAATGTATAAGGGGATTCGCAATAATTTAAAGGAAAATTATACCGACGTTGTTACTTTTACGTTGTTTGCATTGTTTACATTCTCAATTTCCTAAATGTGAAATATATGATTTAGTTTTTGAGGGCTATATTTTTGTCTTTTTCTTCAAGTTTTCCAGTTATACCAAAATTCTTCTGAATAAGAGGGATTCATAATCTATTTCCAAAAATTCAATATGCGCATTTTATTTGCCATTTTAACTCCTAAATATGTGTTACTTTAATCAAAATCTTCAGAACCATTTCTGAAAATACTTTATAAGTCTTTGCATATTAACCTTAGTATTCAAACACACTTTTGTTTTTTAATAAATTAACGTATAAAACTATGTTGCCACTGCTGCTGAACCAAGGATAAGTTCAAATGCTTTGAAACATTCTCGCATAGCCTCAAATTTACTATAGGTACACACACTAGAATAGTTTAATAGTCTAAATTCCATCCATAAGCTGTGGTTAGTAAAATTAATAAAAATAATAATAACTATAATAATAACAATAACAAAGACAAAGACAGTAACAACAATAACAATAACAATAACAATAACAAGAATAACAACAACAATAATAATATTATGATGGTGTTGATGATGATCATAATCATTATCATTCATGTAATTAAATGTTCTAGGCTTAAGTTTAGGATATCCCTCGAAGTTTCCTCAAGGCTGAGGAATACCTGAAAAATTCATGGCGACAATTACAGCATACTGTGCTGTGATAATCTCATCACCATGAGTTAATATACAGAAGTATAGAGTTATAGTTGTCTGCTTTTTTCTGAATGATTATTTATGAAAACCAACATTTATTCAAGGGAAATTCAGCACCAAATCTAAATGATTTGTGACTTTGAGTAAGAGAAGCAGTAGCAACATAGATGATATGATCCATAGAATATGTAGGCTTGCAGCTGAGATATAGGTTGTATTACAAAAAAACTCATCTGAACATTTGTAATACGTTTATATAAAATTTGAATTTGTTCTGATATATTTGCTTTATTATTCAATTAAATCAATATTATCTCTTATCACTAATTTAGCTCCTTTTCATATATTAATTTTTAATTACTCCTTAATGTTACGTACTCATAAAAGCATTTAATTAACTGAAAATGAATGCAATATGCAGGAAACAGGCGCACAGCATCTGTACGATCTGTGGGCTACAGTGACCTGTTCGTACTCTCCAAGAAGGACATGTGGGACGTGCTGAAGGAATATCCTGCTGCGAGGGTTCGTCTGGAAGCAATTGCTGTTAAACGCCTTGAGAAGTACAAAAGGGCACCGTTGGAAAAAGGTAAGATATGTTGGAGATCCCAAACTGTTTCCAGATTTTGGATGTTTAACTTTTTTTAAAAAAAATGCAATCATTAATTTTATAAATATGCTCTCATTTTTAAGTTTACTTGCATTTGCAGATTTAATTTCAGGAAGAAGATTGTATTGTGCAGACAAAGAGCCAAAGTAATGTGATCTAAATCCAGTCCAGCTGGCAATGACTTATGCCAAAGTACCTTTGTGATGGAAAAGCTCAAAAGTAGAATAATTACTAAGCCATCATTTCTAAGTGTATCTCTTTTTTCCTTGCTGTTTTAGTTCTGCTTATTGGTGGATACGGGAGGAAGCATGATTTGACTGCACCTGATTTAGATTTTGAACAAAATGAAGGATGAATTGAAGAAATGGTTGTACTGACATGGAGAACTTAACAGAAAATACATTTCTATTTTAACCTTATTCAAAAACTTTCAGATGCTTGTATAGCCCCACTATTACAGTACCCAGATAGTACAGCAGTGAGATCTATTTTTTCACCAGATTTCTGATCAATCAAAATTGTCTGGTTATATACAACATGTTAAGGTTTATTTATTTGTTTCACATAACAATACCTTTAATATTTAATATAGCAACTTAACTAGCCAGGAGCTGATGCAAATCCTTGGTTAGTATAAAGTAATTAATGTTTATTCCTATCTGTAAGTCAGAGTGGAAAGGTTTTCATTACTGTAATTGTAAGGGTTGATCAGTTATATTATATGCAATAAATAATGAAACTATTTTAAACTGCGATACATTATGTAGTCAAAATGATTACTTTTGCTTTAAATTTTATTCTATAATATGAGAATGTGCTGACCTTCTGACTTGTAATAGCTGATATAAAAATTAATAGTCTCTTTTTCAATTATTTTCTAAAACAGAGACTGAACATAAACAAATGTTAGTTTTTATATATATAATTCATTTATGATCATAAAATTTATCCTTGATATAAATGAGCTTAGTTATAAGTAATAATTTTTAATAGAGATAAGTGTCTTGTACACCTTCTGCCTTTCTCAGGAGCCTATAGTTATTAAGCATTTAAAAATGAAATCCCAGGTTGGTAAGTCAATAGTACAATACAATATATAAGTAAGAACTTAAAGTAACATATAGCATTGTTTATTAAGTTTTAATAACATTATGCACAAATGGCTACAGATTTTATATCTTCTGACGGTGGAAGCTGCACGGAGTTCCAAGGCCAACCAATGAATTGATGAGTAATGATGAAGTTAATGCCAATGATAAATGGTATAAGTGGTATGATTTAAAAATATCATATTCACAACACTTGACATGTAGGTTCTATGAAGAACAGGGAACAGCCTGCTTTGATATTTGTAAGAAATGGTATAAAATGGAATGCTTCTTACTTACAAGGGAACTGTCACTGTACTCACACCACTGTGCACCTGACAATTTGATGGTATAATTCCTGGTGAGAACCATGTACAGCAAAAATCTGCAGCAGAGTAGAACTGCAACGCCCAAAACTGAAGCCTGGAATGTGTCGCATGAGACCACTTGCAAGTAGCTGCTGGACATCCCTTGTCAGCTCTAAGGGATGGCACTCCTTACATATGTCTACTCCCGCAGGAGTAAACAATCCTTCCTCTACAATGCTATGTTATTATGCCTATATGTTCCTTCGTATTTATGATCATGTTCAGGTACTTCCACCTATACTCCGCACCTAATTTTTATCACACAGGCCCCACATAGAGCAGAGATGATGCCATCAAACACTCATGCACATACAGGTGTGAGCATAGTGATGGTTCCCTTGTTAGTATTGTTAAATAGTACAGGTTTTGTAACAAACTTTAAAATATTAAATTGTGAAAAGCACTAATTGAAAATGTATTTTGATTCATACACATTAAAAAGCTCTTAAAATCAGTTACTAGAACTGGACAATCAGTACATAAATATCTCTGACTTTTGAAAGGTAGAATCAGAATTGAAAAATTCATTGTCATAGCTGTGATTTGAAAAAGTTTTCCTACACGCAGTTCATGTGTTTTAAAACAATCAATATTTTCAATTGCCCTTATAAATGAAAAAATGAAATATCTGACTTTGTTTTCGTATTAATGACATTCTTGGCATATTTAACCATGCAACTGCTTACGCCATACACTCTGTAAATAATAATTTAACGTAATCAAAACTGTGATTTTACATGCGCCTATGTAATTTTCCATTTTTCATCACAGTCAAAATATTCTTAAAAAATCTACTCATCTAATCTGTCTAAAAAGGGTCTTTCTTCTACTTTAGATACTTCTACTTCAACAATATAATTCAAATCTATGTTTCTTCTACAGCTTTAATTACTATAAAAAAAAAAACTATGAAAGACTGTTTCCTACAATTTTAAATTCCCTTTTCTGAACTGGTATCCAGAACTTCCTCTTACTGGTAACTATCTCCTAAAGGGGCTGGTATCAGTAAATGGAGCTGGTTCGTCAGTTCCAGATGTCCAGGTTATCATCATTCCTCTTCTACATAATTATTTGTCTGCTCTGATTCTCATCATATAACTCCTCTGACTCTCCCAGGGTTCTTGGCTCCTACTCTCCTTCTTTCGGTGGCTTCTGCTCTTCCTTCCAATATACATAGCCAGGTCTTCCATTCATTGGTCATGCATCTTAAATTAGGTCATCTCAAGTCTGGTAACCTGTCTCTTCAGTTTCTCCTGATCTTAATATTCCTTTCCCATAGGTTGCAATATTTCTATATTTATTTCTTGAACTTTTGTTGCAGATCATACATTCCCCTAATTTTTTTTTTTTTTTTTAAGATTCGCATTCTCCAACGTTAAGTCATATCGGACGATGAATTAAATTGATGAAATGATGCTCAAATGTGTCCGGGGTCCATGGAGCTTAGACCTACCTGACATTCGTCTTTCAGGATAAGGGAAACCCCCGGAAAAAACCTTATCCAGGTAACTCACCCTGACCGAGATTCGAACTCGGGACCTCTTGAACGTGAGGCAGACACACTACCATCTACACTATCGAGGCACTATCCTCTAATGCCTTAGTGGATATTATCTGAGACATATTTTCTAATTCTGCATAATTTTCTGCTTCCCTTAAGATGTTCCATAAGCATTATCCTTAAAGTTTCCTTCGACCATCTTGTATTAGTCACTATATTGCATTCAAAAATAACATGTTCAGGTGAATCTAAACACTTACATTGCTCACATAAATCTGAATTATTCTTTCCTATTCTCTTTAAATATACATTACATAGACCATGTCCTGTAGCAAAGTAAAAGAAACCTTTTCTTAGTTTTATATATTCCATTGACTATTGACAACTCTGGAAGGCTAAGGACAATCTGAAGATAATCTTATGTGTATCTCTTTTTGCTGGAGCTCAAACACTTCCCTGATGCAATGTGGCATTTGTAGGGAATTTGTTGAAGGCTTCTCAATGGCTGCTGTTTAGGGTTCAATGGCTCTTGTACATGCTTTTATAGGTAATATGTTTCCAAAACTTATTAATTTGAGGTTTGGTCTTTAAATTTTGAAATCCAAGCATTTTTTGGTGGGATTGTATAGGAGCTCAGTTCTGTTGTTACCAGATGTACCTGCAAAGAAGCCAGTGATGCCTTAGCATCAGTTCTGATTTTATAATCCCCAAGAGACTGAATTAGATTGTCCCAATGAAAAAGCAGTCATAAAATTTGGCAGTCTAGTATCTCACACACCAGGAAGGGCACAAAGACCAGCTGTCACTGAAAAATGCCCTTAATTTTCAGGCTGTTTACCATACCAGCCTTTTCTCATGTGGCACAGGCAGTAATCCCACACATTTTACATGTGTAGCAAAATTCTTCAGATATCCCTACTATTGTGCAATAGGTTGAATATGCTTTGATTATAGAATTCCACTCCCTGAAGTTAAATCCACCTGGAAATAGCCAACTTTCCATTACCTATTTTTCAACTTGAAGATGCTGGTAGTTATCCTTATTTTCCATTATTATTTTTAGAAATCCAAAATTGATATTGCTGTCTCAATATATTATTGGATGCATGAAAAATACAATAACATTTTCCTACCTATCTTTAAACAATAGGGGAGATAATAATACTTATCACTAACATTTCAAAAGCATCTAATCTGCTTTAAACTCAAATGAAAAACCTCTTAACATTTAGTGTGGTACACTTTTGATATGTAATAATAGTTTTTCAATATAAGCCTGCTGAGTGAAAAAGTAGGATACCTTTTAGCATTAGAACATAAGACATTTAACTCTTATTTGGTAACATGCGAAAAATTAGTGCTTACAGTAACATCCGTTTGTAAGATTAACATTATAAAATTTTGCATTTTAGGTGCACTTTACTGAGTATAGAAGATAAATAACTTTATGCACATATTAGTACTGATATTTTTATAAGTTAAAAGATATTGTGGTATATTATATGCAAAAAATACAACATTAAATATTGGTCTTTCACATGAAGTAGTTTTTGAAGTTGATTATTATTACATAAAAGTCACAAAATTGTATATTACTATTTCAAATAAAATAGCCTCTAAAGCTGATTTTTTTAAGAGATATCTTGACCTCTATGCAAGTAAGGTAAACTATTACATACTTTCTATGCACATTTTATATATTTTCATAGAACACTGTAAGCAATTGGGTTTATCATACTTCACTGTATGCCGCCATTCTATTCAGAGCAATGGGACAGTAACAACATTTTTTCTCTTTTCTAGCTTGTTGTTTCTTACTCTTTGTGCTGAAGAATCATCTCTATGCTCTTCACCCAGAATGTCCAAAATGATTTTCCTGAGATCATCCAATAAATTTGAAATCTGGAGCCTTCTCTGCATACACCCTCAGATTATGCTCTTTATGAACTCAAATCTTTACATCTTAGCTTTGTGGGGATATATAACATAGGCATTAGTGCAGCTCAGTGATATTAGAAAGTAAAATACTGTGAGTAGCCATCTCCTTGTTGTTCAGAGAGTTGAGCAGTTGTTACACTTCATGTCTGGAACATCAACTCCAGATTTTGTTGCATTATGTGAAACAGTTCATCTTGCCATGACAAATTCTGTCAATTTCTGTGTCAATCACTTTCCCTATTCTGAATAGAGTCAACACCGCCCTCTTCATTCTCTAATATGCTGAAAATCTATTTCCGAATCTCTAATGGTCTGAATCTAATATGTGATCTTCTTCAGGAACATAAGAATCCTCTAAACGAGAGTCATCATCAATCTCATTGAGCTGCTCTAAAGCCAACTGCACCATTTTTCTGCTTCTTTGTAACACATGAGGTATCCCTCCACTAGTAGCCATCTATAAATACTTAAATATTTGAAAAGTAAGATATATAACACAAGAAAACTTACTTGTTTAAAATAATATCCATCTAACACATGGGCCGCGCCGTGCCTCAGTGGTTAGACTGCTTGGCTCTCACCAAGGCGGCCTGGGTTCGATCCCAGGCGACCGCAAAATGAGATTTGTAGTGGACAACACAGCGCTGAGGCAGGTTTTCTCCGGGACCTCCGGTTACCCCCGCCATCTCATTCCACCGATGCTCCATCTTCATCTCATGTACCATCAGTATCACCACCTGCGGTGCCGTATGTAGTAAAAGCAGGCGTTAAACACTACACATTTTTCACTACACATCTAATAGATGGAGGGAGACAGGAACCCTACCTTTACAGTAATTTCTGTCTGTGAGACGATGTGGGTGATGCATGAGTAAAGTAATACTTTCATGGAAGTAATACAAAGTTCAACTCACAAATAAAGCATAGCTGGAATATCAGATCAAATTAGCAATGCACTTTTATTAGCAATGCACTTTGTCAACTATATGTTAAGAAATTTTATACCCACCTCAGAGATGGATGTTACCAACTAAGGGTTAAAAGGAATATGAAGATGATCATAGATCAAGCACATGGGTACTGTTTTTCTATTATCTGCAAATTTAATAAGTTTTGCATTCATTTTCAGCTATAGACTCGCTGATGCAAACGAAGATTACCACAAGCCTTCATACATCTGTTTTGTGTTCATATGTTATTAATAATAATATCTCCATATGAATTTTGTATACTCTCTATTGTGATTTGATTAATGTTGTTTTCCAGATAAGATATGTTTTGTATTTGTTGCAAAATTTGCTTTTAATTTCTTATGCTAATTAAAACTTCATAATTGTTTCAGGAAAGATAAATCATTTTAATACTGTTAGAAATTAATTGAAAATGAGTGTGTTCATTATTCATACAATCAGCTCTTTGTATCAACTAATTATGATTACAGATCATAATTGTTGTATTATGTCCATAAATTTAAAATTTATTGTTATTTAACTCACAAGAAAACTCTTGGTTTTTAATATAATAGTAATGATGGTGGCCACTTAAATTAATCAAGTTAGGGTTTCTTTCATAGATAGAGTTCAAATGTTTTGTGCAGAAAACTGATATACTCCATAGCCTATGAAGCCTATGTAGATTCTCTGAATATGCTCATTAAAGCATTTCTTCGCCCTTCCTGAATAAATGCACTTCTAATTAGGTATCCATGCAACAATGATATGATATTCCATATCTGAATGATTAATTTGCAGTTTTTCCAAAGTTCTGGAAAACTTTGAGGTTATGTTTTGTTTCATCAAAATGCTTGTACTCCTTTTGTACGTAAATAATGTAATGTAAATTATGTAAGTTTTTAAAAGTCAAATTCTTGCTTGAATTCATTTCTGAATTGACAACTGAATATAAATCCTGACAACACACAGATTATGCATACTTTACCTTTATTAAATTTTGATTTTTAAACCACTCCAACGTAAGTCATAGTGGAAAATGAATGAAAAAATGAAATGTGCGAATGAGCGCAGGGTCAGTAGAACTTAAGAGTTACCTGACACACATCTTTCAGGATAAAGGAAAACCCTGGAAAAATTCTTAACCAGATAACTTATCCTGACCGAGACATGGTACTACCTGCACTCCAGAGAGAGGCTCTTTATTAACTGTTTTATTTCTAATATGCAAGGAGAGGCAATATGGTACTATGTTGCAACAGGGCTGTTGGTAGAAATTTACGAGGTACAAACTTTTAGCTCAAATGGAATTGTGGTATAAATATGTACGTATACCTAAGCACTAAGTAACATATCTCCAAAATTAATTAGCAATCTCTAATTATAGTTCTTACTGCAAAACTAAAAAGGATATTTTGCACAATATTATATACTATCCAAACAAAATTCTGCACCATAAGTATTACATTATATATGTAAATTTCAGCCACTTGTACCTACAATCCATAATAAATATGTATATTTAAACGTTACTGTATTTTGAAAATGCTCTACCATTAATGACCAATTGTGACTGACTTAGTCTCTATAAACAAAAATGAATTCGTTTCTGTATTTGGAGAGAGTAAAATATCGCTGCTTTTCTTTGAACAACCTTTGAACTATAATGTGAATAAATACAGTTTCAGCAGCCATTAAAGGATAGAACGGTTTCTGTTCTTTAGTATTTATCAGCTAACCTAAAATTCCTTATAATAAGGGAATGATTAATAAATTGTAATTATCATTCATTTAAAGTCCTGGTATATTCAAATGTTACTCATGATTGAATGAAAAGAGTATGGAGCATATAGCATCAAGTTCTGAAACACTGGACCACCACTGATATAAAGGGCTGAATGTATTTTGTTTTTATACTACTAATTTGCTTAAAAGCACAAGATGTGAAGAAGGAAGATAGATCTATGATATCTCAAAACATGTTGTTGCTAATTTTTGTAGATACATGGTGGGGTGGTGTTGGTGGTGAATTGGAGGACTTGTGGCGAGGAAGTGTCGCACTCCGGCGCCAGACGTTGACAAGGCAATCCCTGCCAACTGGTGGTGAGTGCAATGACTCACTCATCAAAAACACCTGAATGTTGGACTGGGGAAGCAGACTTCACAGCATTAGTGCAGTAGAAACAAAAGATATAACAGAAATTATTTTATGTTGATAAAGTTGGAAAAAAGAAATGTGAATGGATAAGATGCATGTTAGCCAACTCCTCCACGTTCACCACCCCACCTGGTGGGGACACTATAGTTCATTTTTCCTATTTGTAATATATTTATGATGATAATTTGTTTTAAAACAGGTACTCCTTGATTAATGTTAGAATTCTGTTAATAAAAGGCAGACATACAGGTAAAATCATAAAAAATTATAATTTAATTTCTTTTCCTTTTTGCACTCAGTATATCTCTTTCTCTTTTAGGCATTAAAATAAATACCCTGTGGATTTAATTTTTTCTTAATTGTTTACATTTATTTAACCTTTTAAGAAACTTAATTTCAGTTTTCCTAAAACTCACTTCTAGCAATAAATAAACCAAACCCACCATTTCATACCTACACATAAGCAAGAAGTACCTGTAGAGAATTCCACAAACTTTCAGCAGAAGAGAAGAATTTCACGTGCCTCTCTTTTTCTTGTATAAAAGTTTTACAAAAAGTATGCAGAAAACTTCATAAAAATATGCATGTCTAATGTGGAGGTAAACATAAAAAATGACAAACTGGCAATATAAATAGATAGCAAAATATGGCTATTAAAAGCATGGCATTTCCAGCATGTTCCAATGGCAGATAATGCAAATTGTAAATAAAATTGAATTTGGTATCTTAACCAAAAGCTGTTTAAAGCTCTCATTCTTGTGTATGGAGGAAGAATGGGACATAATGAGACACATTAATAAGGTTTATTAAACACCTCAATCAATCAAATAATAAACTGGCTTAATTTGTTTAACACTAATTGCATTTATTTCTTAAATATTCAGAACATGTCATAAAGGTTATTGTCATAGGCACTAAGTTGTTACAGATATCAGCGGTTTCATTGGGAGAAGAAGGATTGTGTAATAATGTTAGGCACTAATAAAATACCTGAGTAAAGTGTATTTATGATAATACAATGCAGATGTTTTGAATTACCTGAACATTAAATAAATGGTTAATTAATTTAAAGTATGAAGAAAAGTAATGCTAGGTAGTCGAATCATACTTCTGTTTTTCAAAAAACTCTTCTCAGTTCATTTCCATGTGGTCATGGTTGTTAAGACAGAAAATCATAAGCGGAAGCCCTGCACACAAATCCCTGACAGGTTTTTCTCTGTCTTTGCTCAGTCCTCATAACTGGCCAATGCCGAGAAGGGAAGCTATCCTGAGCTTAACTGGGAAAGGAAATATTATAGGCTTTTAATTTAAGATGAGTCAATTAATAACACTAAACAACACTTTTTAAATTTCCCGGAACTTGTTTCAGAGGCTTACTTTCCTCCATTTTCAACCGGAGATAATGGAGGAAAGTAAGCCTCAAAAGCATGTTCCAGGAAATTTAAAATGTAAGTGTTGTTTAGTGTTATTAATTGACTCACCTTTAATTTAATTTATTACAATAACACTGTTTTCAAAACTTCCATCAAACAAGATAATTTTAGGTTATTCTTAACTATGATAGACTATGATACAGTGACATTTAAGTTACTGAAAACAGTCTTTTGTTCAGTAATGCAAAATTTGATAGTGTTTTGTCTTTGTTTATATCTGTGTTATATCCAGTGATTCATTCAGTGGGACTAAAGTAATGTTGTGCTCTTTCAAGACTTTTTGGAAAAGATATGTAGCTCTGTGATGGTGTATAAATTTTCTGTATGAAGGTTTATTACTGATCAGGGAAGGAATAGTTAACTGTCTGCATCTGTGTTATCTATTGAATTTATCAATTTTCCTTTTGATCAATTCAGCAGTGAATCTATTGTATTCTGCAATGTAAATTATATGATATATTCCATCTTGTTTAAGAGGACATTAACCAACCAGTATGTTAAACTGTTGATAACGGCATGCTTGTTTTGTCTTGGATTATATCCATCTTATTTTTTGACATTTTTTGTGTGTTTCTTTCCTATATATGCCAAATTCTAGTTTTGTATATTTTCCAATTAGTTTTAAGTCTAAGAAAGGGATTTCATTGTTTGTCTCTTTTTCTGTGGAAAACTTTATTGCAGGATTCTGTAAGTTAAGTAATCTTGACGCATCATCCACCTGTTTCTCATTTACTATCGCCCAGATGAATACCAATGTATACATATCTATACCAATGTTTGAAAATTAGTAGGAATTCCTCAAAGGAGCTCATGGATCAGTGTGCCAGGAATGGGTACAATGGGTTGCCCATAGATACTCCTGATTTTCGTTTGAAAAATTTGTCATTGATTGTTTTGATTGTTTGAAAGGTATATGAAGCTAGAGTTATGCAATTAAGTCAGTTTTTTATTTGATTCTTTCACTTCACTAAGATACCTTCAAATTAAAAGGTTCATAATTATCATTTTTGGTTTAGCATATTGTGTTTTGAGAGCCATAATTAGTTCTGGAAGCTTCCATAAAACTTAAGTGATCCAATAGGGACAGTGGCAACAAGAAAAAGGAAATCCCGTGCTTCTCCCATAATGAGGCAAATTCAAATACAGTGTCATGATTATATTTTCAAATATGTACAAAGGAAAGTGCTAATTATACTTTATAGTTATCAGATAAAATTAAGTATCATCCTCAAACTCTACTGCAACTACTTTGAGAACTTCAGTATTTGAAATTGTTTAATAGTAGTGTTAAAACGCTTACTATTTCATTGGGATAGTGAAATTAATTAATTAGAAGAATTATAAACTCCTTTTTATTCTCATCAAATACACCTTTTTACTATATAACAAGGAAAGAGCTTTGTCAACTGTTTACAGACTAAAACTATTATCATTTTAGATCTAACATTAAATATGTATATGATTTTTTAAATTATGCTATTTATTTAAGTTCTGCAAGTAAAATGAGTAAATCATAAATCATATTGTGAGACTGCACACATACACTTATATTTTATCATTATACGTCACTATTAATGTTTCTGTTTGTTTTACCAAATAAACAGTTTTGTGGTTTATATTTAAAATTACAAACTAATTTTTCTTATGCTGCAAATATTTTATTTCAACTTCTTATGTTAGGTTCTTCTTCAACTGCCCTAGTTTTACCATTATTATGATGTTAGGGGATTCTTTTCCCTCTATTCCTTATGCCTTTTGGCGTCAGGTTGAGGAACAGAAACTCCGGATCAGATAGAGAATCCAGAATGGGTGATCAGCCTGATGCCTGGTATGAGAGTGAGAGAAGTATGATAGAATGAGGGCAAAATGAATCCCAGAGATCCTGGAGTAATCTGTCCTTGCGCCATATTGTCCACCACAAACCTCACATCTGGGATTTAACCCAGGCCACCTTGTTGTGAGTCTACTTGTCTCATCACACAACCACGGCATTGCCTTCTCCTTATGTTAACATATAATGCAGTCTACAAAGTTCTATGTTTGAGATACACCTATAAAACTTTAATTGTGTTAATTTTACTTCATTTTCTTTTATTTATAATTCAGTCTTTGTTGACAGAATAACAATAAAATCTTGCCTGTATTTACAGGTTACTACTGAGGACATGATTAAAACAAAACAATAACTTAATAGGTTTAAACACAAAATATTCAATTGAATGTATTTATACTCCTAACAGCAATAGGTTAGGAACAAACTGTGAATATAGGAACATAGTACAGCATTTTCATAAAAAATCACGACAAGATGACGTTCACTATGACTGCTTTATTTGTCACTTAAATCATTAGCCCAATGCTAACTCACAATCACCATCTCTTTTTACACAAACAATTAGCATTAACACGTCTTTTTAATGCTCCTTTATGTAAAACTTACAGATGTACCAACTTGAACTGCTGTAGATTTTCCAAAGTATACACATTTCCTTTGCTGTGCTTGGCAACTCTGACACAGCTTGCTCCTTCTGCACTGTTTACACTGCCTTCAAAACCATCACTACAGAGCTGGAGTGTACTGTACTGATCACAGATCAACACGCTACTCACAACTTCTCCGCTCTGGACTGTCAACTGCACTGACTCAATACCTCTCAATTTGTTAGGTTTTGCACTGCCTTTTGTAGCCTACAGACACAGCAAGAAGGTTTTGGAAGGTAAATGTTCTCAAGCTCCATTATTCAAATGCTCAAGAGCAAACCATTATGCTAACAATATAGTTTGCTTCCGGCTTTGTGACATCAGCTAGTAACTGTCCTTGAATGTTCCATTTGATTTGCTTCACTTGCCAGCAAAACAAAGGTGGGGGAATTGTTTGACTGACACTTAATTTCTCCATGGTAGGTACCTGTGATAATATTTTAAATCACACCTTGTACGTATGGAATAGAACCACTCCTGACGACTTCCATTATCAGTCCAGAAACAACCTTAGTCTTCATTACAGGTTTACAGTGTTTTCCTTACACTGCGGCTACCACTTGACAGTTCAAATACTAGCTAGCTTGCTTAAAAAGTAACTGCTTTCCATTCTCATATTTATAGTTATAAATACAATGAAAATAAATCCTTTCATGGAAGTATTGAAAACAGTGTTGTTGTATAAATTAAATTAATTGGGAGTCGATTAATAACACAATACAACACTCACTTTTAAACTTTCCCGGAACATGTTTCTGAGGCCTTCCCTCTATCTTCAGCCGGACATTGACTGTCCGGCTGTCCATAATTCTTTTACTAATTACTCCATCTTCAACTCAATTACCTTTCTTCTAAATTTGTTCATTTGTTTACAAGGTTCTTCTATTTGGGAAAAGCTTAATGCAGAAAATGTGTTTCATATCACGTCTAAATTCTCTGCAAGATTTATCACATATGTATAATATAGATAAAAATCCTTTATGTTAAATGTGTAATTATTTTCAGGCATTATGAAATAAATCAATATTAACATTCATAATCTAATTATCACTTAAAGCAGTAAAATTTATATTTACAGGAATGAAACACATAATACTTATAACATAATTAGGACTTACATTTAATAATTAGGACTATTTAAAACTTGCAATAAATATGAAACAGAAATTAAACAAACCAGACAATAGCAGTAATATTGTTATTCACTCACATTGCCCTTGCAAGTCACATACAAATATAATATAATGTGTATGGGTAATGAAAGTATCAGGTGTATCTGTTGAGATGCATTCTATCATGTAGTAGTCACAGTATGAGGAAAAAGGACTGTATCTCCCATTCAAGAGACTTATCATTCCACATTCTATTAGGCAACAATTGCACTTTTTTGTTCATATAATAATCTTATTGAAAGTTTTTTCAATTTCTTTTTAGAAATAAGGTTATATCCTTCCAAATTTATTACAACTCTGCATATTTCTCTTAGCCCATTTGTTTTTAGCTATATTTTTATACATATGAAGATATATAGAGTGTTAGTGAACTACTCCAAAATATTTTCAGAGCAAGTGGAGATATCTTAAACAATAAGAGATAGGAGACTTATGGCCTGTTGGTCCAAATGTGGAAATTACGGCTATAAGTTTTTAAAGAACCAGTATGCCACTGCTAATGATGATACCACTTGAATGCACAACACATGAAAATTAAGAGATGTGTTGGAGCACTTCCTCTAGTGCAATGGTTATGAGATTAGCTTTCAAGCAAAATGTAAACCAGTTTGAGTCTGCTTCACTTTTTGTTGTTTTTTACTTATTTTTGTTTTGTTTGTTTGGCTTATTTTTAATATTTTGTCTTAAGCTTTTAATTCTTGTATAAATGTAAGTAATTTCAGCCATCAGAGTAATTTCACCTTGTCAGTGCAATTAATTACAATTCTTTCTAACAAAAGTTGAATCCTGCTTAATGCTTCCACATGCTTTGCGTCTAAATGGAGGGATTTTAAGGATGAGTGCACTTGTATAAAATAAAAAGTAAATGCTACTATTTACATCCTGTTAGAATTTACACATTAAAAAAGATGAAGAAAAAATACTTACTACATGACAGGAGCCAAACCCATGATCTCTAGAACACCAAGTTCCGGCGTTCGGATTCAGCCACCAACAGCTGCAGAAACACCACTAGAGTAGACTACAGCATGCAAGCAGACAGTTAATTGCTGTCCAGTGCTGCACTGGCAGGTAGTTAGTTCGAGATTAAATGCCTCTTTCAGGCATTAAATCTTGAGAATGCCAATAACAAGCTATTAATCAATATTTCTATATTGGAGAAGCGGTTTTAAAAATATTCTAATCCAATAATTTCACCCACCTTGTTTAAATACCAAGCTATCACATCTGATGCCAATTAGGTTTAATACAATTAACTACGTTATGTTTAGCCAATGACCATGCATTATGTATCTCAACTTTCTTATATTAGTGACGTCTATATTCACTGAAATAATTTTGGTGTAGTTCATTGATACCCTGTATGCACATTAGCAGCATAATGGTAGCCAGTACAATGTAGACTCTCGTCGCCACTGTCCCTATTAGCTTTTGTATGCACAGCAGAGTTATAACATCATCCAGTTGAACGGTTTAATTTGGTTAGCTATGATAGGAGCTAAAATTGACAGTTTTATTTCATTGCTTCCTAATCAAAATGTGTCTTAAAGTAAGACTTGCTTGCTACCTAAATGTGTTCTAAAAATTTGGAGCAGAATAAATTTCATGCCCCTCAGTCCAAAAATGTTTAGGTACAGTAGAATTTTCCACTTGTTTGTATTTTATGTGTTCAAAATCGCCTTTTGTTCTTGCTTTACTCATTGTTCTAATGTATAAATTATAAATTTCTATAAAAAGGAATGGCAACATATATTACTGAGATTTGTACCTGTATAATCAATTTTCATTTTAGAAATAAGGTTATGTACATTTTAGATTGAAACCCAAACACTATTTCTGATTTTATACATTTCAAGAATAATAATTACATGTAATATAAATATAACATAAATAGTTTATGTCATAAATATATATATATATATTGACTGTTTATCATTTTAAACAATTTTATAAATTCATTTGTACTATCAAAATAATTTTGTAATAGAATATGCTCTTAAACAAGTTATAACTTTTAATATTATACATAACCAAAAGGTTGTTATATTAAGTAAAATCTACATAGGTGAATCTTCTTTCATGAAGATCACGTTATGCATGCTTACTATCATACTCTTCACTCTATACATACGAAACCTATAAGTACAGTATAATATTTTAATGAAATAGGTTTGAGTTAAGTATTCATCAGTTTTGACTAAACAGTAAAATTTAAATGATTCAATACAGGCAACATTGATAATATGAGGAAATCACACAATATGCATTGATGTTAGTATTGTGAATTCCATATAGCCCTTCTCCTGGCCATCAGATGTTTCTTATGACTGTCATCTCTGTTGTTTCGCTTCACTTCCACTTTGTCACCACAACAGAATTTTTTCATAGACACTGTTCTCTTTTCACATGGTATGTTTACGTAGTACCTCAAGCATTGTTTTCCACATAACACACACATGCATTCTTTGCTTGGGTCATGATGTCTTTTTTCCTTATAAATCAGGTGAAGGAAACCAACTGCTGCATATCTCGTTACAAAATGCTTCAGTTCATAATCTGGTCCCTTCCATTCTCCCTTGGTTATAAGCATCTGTAATATTGAACTCTTCCCAGATTTCTGTTTTCTTCATTCAGTGTACCCTTGCTAGTTGCTTGTATGCCTTTGTTGCTGGTAGCAGCATTTGTAGTTGCAGATCTTCTATTCACATTGTTTCTCTGCACATTTTGTACCTTAACCTTGTAGGTGAATATTTGGATAGGCAAAGAATTTTCTTCATAAATGTTGTCTTCACTTTATGTTTTCTAAATTTCTTTTTATCAGAAGTTCCCATATCATTTGCAGTCCGTAAGTTATTATTGGTGTTATTTTCATTCAGAAGAAACAAACTGCCATCTTTAATGATGCTGCTTTGTCGTTTGTGTTCTGTAAATATGGTTCCTTGTGCCTGTAGTTTTATGCCTACATATTTGAAGCTGCAGACTACTTCCAGTGGTGCTTCCTTTATTTTTACATCTCCTCGTCTGTCTTCCTTCTCTCTTGAATGCCATCATTATGGTTTCTTCCCCATTTAGTATAAGATCATTATTTTCTTCCCAGTTCACTAATTTACTTATTGCAGTCTGAAGGTTTTCTATTGATCTCGATATCATAGCCATATCATCTGTGTAGATGTATGATTTCACTCCTTCTGTTGCTGTTGCCTTGATCACATACATTGTCACCACATTGAATAGATGTGAACTCATCGGGTCCCCTTGCAGCACTCCTCTACTTTGTGATATCTGTTCTGATAATGTTACATTATCATCGATCTTCACACAACATGCAGAAACATTTATGCATGCACATTTATATATGAGTTACATCTTGTATCTTTAAGAATAAAAATAATTTTATCCATAAAAGCAGTAAATCATAAACACAGAAGTTTATACTGACAATCATATTTATCCTGACAGTTTGGATAATTACAACTAAAACCTTAGATGAGTAATTTTGAAAGTTTTAAAAAAGACACGATCTACTGTTTAATCCAATGTCTTCCCTCTAAGGTTAATATAATTATAAAAACATTACTAGGGAATCATGAGTAACGGCTAATAGTTTGCCACAAATCAGAGCATACAATTATGTAGGGTCATTCCATATTAAAAGAAACTTGATGGTACAAAATTCAAATATGACTGCAGCTGATTTTTGCTAATTTACCTTCAGTTTAATCAGAAGAGTAAGTATACCAAAGTTCATAAATATTTTGTCCTGCACCATGTCGAAGAATCGTTTAAGAACTTATTGGTACTTTTAAATTATCTTAGCAATTTCATGATATATGGATAGGCATATAATGTTTATGTCTAAAACTTCAAAAACTGCATTGTAATTTATGAAAGTTAATTTTATGCTATTTCTTATGAAAAGGAACTGTCTATAACTTATTTTATAAGCACTCATTTCTGAAATATAATTACGATAAAGTGAAACTTGAATAAAATCTTTGGACTGCTTTTCCTTTTCTTTTTTTCTTTCTTTCTTCTATTTTTATCTCCTCCTTTTGTGGCCTGTATAACTCAAATTACTATGGAATAGCCCAAAAGAAGCACTGAACATTTTCTGGTCAACATAAATTTAAATTTGGATTCATTAGTTTCATAATTACATAAATATTTTCTAGCATTATCTGCACCTGGAACATATATTGAGCATGTAAAATGAAAAATTGCATGTTCACTTCCACCAGAAAGTTTAGTGTTGGTAAAAGAGAAATGTCTAAGGTAGAAGCTTCAAATGTTTGTAGATACTTTGTCCTTGTGTACTTCCTGAACTTTTCTGTATACTTTGCTTAGGGCCTCTGTGTTTGCAGCTGGAGACAACCAGTAACACACTGGAAGCATTCATCACAGTAGTTGTTTGGTATTTTTTTGTTAAAGTTCAAGGATTCATCTTGTATCATAGTAGTTTTAAATTATATATAAAGATCCCCTACAATAATAAATAATTGCTTCTTAAACTTATTATGCTGCTTTGTAAATGTCATTTGAAATCAAAATTGTTATTTTTTGGATAGTTTAGAAAGAATGCTTCACATTTAGTGATGAGGTACTTAAGGTTAGTGGTAGATACAGATGTAAATGTTCCAATGCAATATTTTATTCATGGAGTCCTTAAGATTATTATCATCTAAATCATTTTAACCAACTACGGACAAATCCGTAAATATTAGTTTTGGGAGATTTGTAGTAATATGTAACATTTAATAACTATTGCTTCTGAGCATAAGCATTCTTGACATACATTGTTAATAATTGCTTCATGAGCAACAGAGATGGACTGAAAACAACATAACAGTTACATTGTAATGATCATCTTAATGTAATGATTACAAATGTAATTTAGTCAGACAGCAACTATTAGCCATTAACTATTACAAAAGTAGTGAATCCCTGTTCATCTTCATCTATAATTTTGCAACATGTCCAAATACATCTTCCATTGATAGTTTTTTCAGTTTAAAACAAAATGGGTCAAACACAAGCCCTTTAGAAACAGCATAAAACAAGTTTAATTTGGATTTTCATGTTTTACCTGGATCGGAGTGTGGGGTTCTTAGGTCCAGACATTTTGTCTATTGGCTCACTCATTGGATCTTCTGTGGTAAACCGTTATCATCTTCACTCACTATCATAAAATACTCACAAAATAGCCTCTTTGTTGGAACATTAGACTGCAGCTTCCGCAGATATAACTTAATTTGTTTGATATTAGCACCTACAACTATTGACTGGTTCTCCATACTGATTTTAGGGTCACATTTAAGCTTTCAAGAACATTGTCAACTGTTTCTTCGTTTATACTTGGCCTTCCCATGTGTGATTTCCCTTGCTGATAGATACATCTTCTGTCGCAAAATTGTTTGTAACCACCTTTGGACTGACCATAGGAGAGATGTAGGATGTCCAAACTGTCATTCAAAAGCCTAGCAAACTGCTAGAAGGTGTCACAGATTCAGGCATGCACCAGCTACCCTAGCTACGTTTGACTGGTAAAGCAGCCATTTTTCTCCTAATACATTTTCTCACTAGATGACAAATGAACATCAGATAAAGAGCACAAAAAACCTATCTCTTTCAAATGGTGGTATGACCATTTACCTAAGTATTGGTAAAATTATGGCCTTATGAAGTCATACAATAATTCGTAGTCACTCTGTACATGACTCTTGCAAATTTGATATGATTCCTACTGCTGTGCAACATTTGCTTCCCTTTGTTAAACCCAATGTATAATTAATATTATCTGTTATACTTTTTTGCCCTGTTCTTATCTTGGACTATCTTTTACTTTAATATAAAAACTGTTACCTTCTATTTCTTTCTGCTTGCTTCTTAACATTTTCAATGCAACTAAATTAACTCCCATATTGTTCCACTTTTCTTCCCAGATTTTCCCTTCATTGTTTTTTTTTTTCTTTTTTAATCATGCACTCAGATAATGTTCTACATGTTTCTCAATCTCACAAAGTTTATATTCCTCCTATCATGTTCTCTTAGAACGGTAGAGAATATTGTACCCATTATAATACAAACTTTTTTTTCTTAGCTGATGCTTGGAGAAATTTACTAATATTAACATTCAATTTAACAAATTTTGGTAGCCAGTTATTTCATACTATGTCACTTACTTTTGAATTTTTGAGGGATTACTTTCAGAAGCAGCTCCTAAAATGAGTCTTCCAATAATTAAAAGGTAACTGATGTAGTGTGAATAACCTGACTACTAAAGTTTATTAATTTTTCTTTCTTACTACACTGCTCTATGTTGTTTTCTCTATTCCATTCCCCTATTATTTATCTATACAATTTTTAAATTTTTTATTTGTTATACTTTCCCTTGTCTCTGTCTTTTGATTTCCTTTACCCTCTCTCTCATTTTATTCCAAAACCCTGGATTATTCGTTTCCCTTAGTACAGTGTCTTTTATTCCTGTTTCTTCCAAAGTTTTCTTCAATCCTGCTCCCAAACTAATTCCATTTTTTATATCTCTTGTGCCATAGAAATGCTTAATTCTCGTTATCAAGGATATAACAAAATTTCACCACTTTCTCCACTCTATACCTTTACTTCTCATGCTTCCTAGTTCGAATTAGATGAATTTCCCAGAGCCAGAACCAATAGTCTTAGTAGTTCCTTGCAAAATAATCTATAATTCTGGTCCTCCCCATATTTCCATTCTGTATAACATTTGTGCCTCCACCATAGTCGTGTATATCCTCTCTAAATATTATATTTTGTGAACATTTCCAATTTATATCTATGCGCTCTTATATAAATGATCACCACTTTAATTTTTACTACTACATTCTGCTATCTTCCTACTTTTCATTACTACTTTGTCTCACCTTTAAATAAGTGAAATTCTTTGACAACTTCCAATTCTTTCCTGCCCAAGTTCTAATGCTTTACCTTCTTATTTTGAACCTTTGTTTAAAAATTATAAACTTTGATTTGTTTATATTAATATTAATTTGTCATTCATTAAAGAATGTAATGAAAATGAAATAATACAATTTAATTATCCACTTTGCCACATATAGCAACTAAGATTATCTGCATCTTTTGTGATGATAGTTGTTGTTGTTGATGACTAATGGCACTGGGGATTAGTTGATTTGCATCATTTTCCCCCTAGCTTCCCAATATAAAGCCTGTAGGTTCCCACTTTAGAGACCATTACATTTATCCAAATGGTATTTGTTCATGATGACATCCTCTTTACAGGTAGTACACTTGGGTGTAGGTATGCAGTGTATTTTATGAAGGTGTCCTGCAAGACAATCATGGCCAGTTTCCATTCTAAATAGGGCCACTGCAGTTTTTCTTGGTAGCTTTTGTATGTCAGTTTTGTCTCCAATGTTCTTATAATCCTTGTCTTTTAGTTTATCTTCTTCATCAAGTCTCTGCTGTCTTTTAAAATGTAGCTTAATGTTGTTTAATTGTTTATTAATTTCAGTTTGTCTTACGAGTTTTATATTTTGAATTGCACCTTTTTTTGCTAGTTGGTCAGCATATTCATTATCTAAAAGTCCAACGTGGGCTGGAATCCATTGCAAGGTGACATGGTTCCTTGATTCGACAGCTTTAATTAAACTTCTTATTTCTTTGATGTTTTTTGTAGTTTTGTTTTTATAATTTACAATCCCATCTATGACTGATTTTGAATCTGTTAAGATAGCTATGTTTTGTGATGATAGTAACAAAGTGTATTTTTGCATTAATCTTTCTCTTCTGTAGCAACTTCATGTCATTAATGTCATTATCAGGTTTTATCTAATGTCTTTTGACAATATTTAACTTTTATATGCTTAATTTCAGTTAATGTTTATGCTGTCAGTACTGACGATTTTTCTTTGTAATAATATTTGTATTCAGGATATTGTGTAGCTTAGTTCATCTGTAAAAATTGTGCAAGAATGTAGCAGCAAGTGGGAATGCATTTTAAAATTACAAACCAGCACATTAATCAAAGTGTTAACACAGAGAAACTTATTTTTAGAGGCATCAAATAATAAAGTTAAGTCTATCTGTATTGATATTGCTGCAGCTAATTGTCACTGGTAAACATTAATATAATATAACTGCAAACATATAACTATGAAAACAAATAACTTAATCATTACTGGTAACCGTGCATGTAGGTATTCCTCAGCAGTTATGTCCATTGTTCAAAAATAATTATTTTATAGTATCCCAAATAAACAAACATTCCAACATTGTTTTCCACACAATTAAGGTGTAACTCAAAATTATTTTAACTTTTCTCCAAGGTAAATGTTGAATCATAAAATGGGGATGTATACACTAAAATTCTGAAATATTAACTGGTTCCCATAGTGCACCAATTCTGACTTAGACTCAAGTCAAAACTTCTTAAAAATTATAACAGACTCTTGGCAAGTGTCATCATAAGAGGTGGCCACATCATGACTCAGTGGTTAGATCACTCAACTTTCACCAAAGCAGCCTGGGTTCAAACCCAGGTGAACACATGTGAGATTTCTGGTGGACGAAACAGCGTAGGAGTTAGTTTCCTCTGAATGCTATGGTTTCCTCTACCATCTCATTCCATCGGTTCTCCATCTTCATTTCATGTATCATCAGTGTCACCGCCGGTGGTGTCCCATATAGTAAAAGTGGGCATTAAACACTACAAAAGAAAATGTCATCCAAGATGCAGGCACTGTCTCTTAAGCAATTTTTGTCAGCTATCGTTTAAGATGCAGACATAACTGGCACATAAAATAGTGTTCTACTCGTATAAAAGATATCAGCAGTAATATTTTTAATAAGCTGTAAGTTGATTCTGATGAATGAATGTTTAAATAATTAAGAGTGTCAATATGTATATTGTAATTATATACCTACTTAAATCAGTACACTTTACACCATTATGGCCAAAGCCTCAGGGTGTGTGAAGAAATTACTTGGCAGGCTGCCCATGAAGCAATTATTAACCGTTATTTGACTGATATTATTTTACCCATCAGTAGGGTTTGTCAGTAATAGCAATCTCAGAAAAGAACTTATAGGCTTATATTTTTTGGTATGTTTATATTTTTAAAAAAACTCTCTTATAGAAGATGAAATGCTTATAATGGAGTATTGCTCTGGCTTTTCTGAAAACAATCTTACATCACATGAACATTTGTAAAGAACATTTGAAAACATTTTATATTTTATGGAATAACAAGACCTAAAGACAATAGTGTCAGACCCTATCTTGGTAAAAATCATGAAAATCATGAATTTTAATGTAAATAATAGTAAAGATTGATCCTCATGTTGCCATATCATGATTTAATTCTTTCAGCAGAATAATCAGTATGATTCTGAAACCCATATTGATGGTCATTAAGATTTGATTTCAATTAAAATTAAAAGTAATACTGCAAAATATTATATAATTAACCTTCAGGTAAAATGTACCCAAAAGTACTTGATAAAAAATTCATGGCTTTTGTCTAAAGATTCTTCCTTGTTTAGGCTTTGTTTTGTTTATTTGTATATAGAACGATAAGCAGTAGAGATTTATTCATTAATAAACAAAGTTCAGTTAATAAGAGAGGTTCATATTTAGCCTGCTGGCCTAAGAAATATTGACATAAATGCAAGTTCTTTTGCCTTTTCTTCAAATAAAAATTACAAAAGCAGCCAGATGGTATTTTCTCTTGAATTGATTAATCATTCAAATTCTGTTTATGAGTCTTATGCTTCATTTACAATGAATTTAAAATTTTGGAATGTAGAACCACTTTATAAAAGGCTAGGCTTGCTTTTGCTCAACTATCTTCATAAAAGTAACTTTTACTTTAAACTATGTTTTCAAAGTTGTATTCTGGACTGAATACTTTGGGTGGTGTTGCTTAATTTATAGACTGGTATAGTATGTAACGAAACAATCCCTAGCTAGGTAACCAGGATGGATTATATAACATATGGATTTATTTTTCAGTTTTGCAGATTAAGTAGCAATGCTGAGGCCATAGTAGTAGTACCCTTTTTATACAAAAAAAAAATCCTCTATAAAGGTAAATAGCTGGGATTTTAATAACAGATATTTGGTTTGTGCCACTGCTCTAACTGAGCTATCATGGTAACATGCCAGTACAACATTAAATTGCCAAATGACTCACTTAAAATCTTACTCAGAATCCCTTGTTTTATTTAATATATTTTCTACATTTTCCTTTTAATTTATTGTAAATCACTTGTGATACTATGTACAATATTAACAAAATTTATCATAAACATTTGTTTTAGTAGCACTCTCACAGTAGCATAATCCTTATTACCACATATTGCAATTCTTTCATATAGAAATCTAGCATTCTATAAAAGTTGCTTAACCACATGACTATCACCTTCAGTCCTAATGATGAACAAAAACAATTATTGTCACTTATTACAATATCAATAACCAATTTGAATTAGAACCACACTTTCAGCTTGTGAGCATCAAGTCAAATTGATGGCTTTAATTGATGACTAGATGGGTATCAGTAAGCTCAGAGGAAAACCTACCTAACAAGGGAACTATGCCCGTACCTGTATTCACTTGAGAGTTCCATGGCATCATCTCTGCTCTATGTGCCAAAAATCTACTGCAGAAACTGAAGTCTGAAGTCTGAAAGGTGCTGCCTGCAAGCATTTGCAAGTAGCTGCTGGACATCCCTCATGAGCTCTGTACCAGAGCTCCTTACGTATGCCCGTGTGTAGACCTCTCCCATAGGAATAAACAATCCCTCCCATTCAATCCTGTGTTATTATGTCTATATGTTCCTATGTATTCTGGACTCATTTTCGAGAACTTCCAGCTATATCTGATTTTTGGCACATAGCTCCCACGTAGTACAGAGATGATGCCATTAAACTCTCAAGTGATTAAATACAGATATGAGCATAAGGTTAGTTCCCTTGCTAGGTTTTACCACCATTTTATTACCAATAAATGCTCGGATTTCCTTGCTGATGTTGCACAAAGAAACATGGAAAGTACCTGAAATAGGATCCAAAGCTTTCCTGGTGACGTATATGTTCTATATGTTCTCGGGCTTCAATCCAGGTGTAGTGATGAAGAGCCACATCAAGGGCTTGACATCAAATCTTCCATTACCAGGGCCACGAAACAACACCCTAAAATGCAGCAAACATCAGATAAGCTGACTGCCACTGTGTGCATCCCATATACTGGCAATCTTTCCAGCAAAATCAGTAGAATTCTAGCCAAACAAAACATCAGGACCATCCACAAACCTCCTCTGAAGATCAGAAACATGGTGAGGCCGATACAGGACAAACTAAACCTCAATGTACCAGGGTATACCGCATCCAATGTGAGTGCAGGACCCCGTACAAAGGACAAATTGGCAGGACTATCACTACCAGAATTAAAGAGCATGAACAGTATATACGTTTATTGCAAGTCTGGACTGTCGGAAGCACTGCTTCATAAAAGACCAGAGAACCAACTTTAATGAAACGACTATCTTGGCTAAATGCAGCACTTTCTGGGACGAAAGGTTAAGGAGGCTCTGGCCATCTCCTTTGAGAAGAGTACACTGAACTGGTATGCTGGTTTACAATTCTGTTTCCAAGATTTAAAAATGGCCATCATTATTCTCATGAAATATAAAGAAATATTTTAACAATAATGAATTTCCATTGATTTTCCCCTTATTTTGTTAATACAAAAGTGGATATCCTACAAGTGATCTTAACAATCTCATCTCTGGAGCTGCTATTGTTCATTTCTGCTATGCTGTCAAGTCTTCTTTAGTGATGTTCTTTGAGTGATCAGTCACTCAACAGCTTCTCTAGAAGTAGAAGAGCTGGCAGGAAAATGTCCATGAACTAAACAATTTCTAAATGCATGGATATTGGGCAGATATTCTTATTAGTCACAGGAAAGAATCCCCACCTAGATGATATGTTGCATCGCATTCAAAAGATTCCAAGTTTTTATCTCGGTCAGGGTGAGTAATTAGAGTGAATTTTTCTTGGGTTTTCCCTTATCCTGGAAAATAAATGTCAGGTAACTCTAAGCTCTATGAACTTTGGGGTCATTTTAACATCATTTCAGCCACTTTCTTCATCATCTAATATGACCTACATTGGAGGACGTTCAACTAAAATCAAATAACAGCAAAGGCATCTTACCTAAGGAAAAGATCTGAAGCATTATATTGCTAGCCTGCTATCTCTTGATGGACTGTTACACTACCAAGTATAAATTTAAATTACTTAATTATTACTGAAACCTTTCAAAGCCTTAATGTGGCTAAATGCTTATCAAAAAGAGGCACCTAGCTATTAGTACCTTATCATACTCCTATGAACAAGCAGAAATGCCTTATCAAGCAAGTTCTCCATGATCTAGGTTAAGATGCTAGCCTCTGTTTCTTGGGTTCACAGGTTTAAATCTAGTGGAAGTGATGGATATCTTTCAGACATACAAATTCTTAGAATTTTTCACTTTTCACTTTCTTTGAAAGTGAAGCAAAGCCAGTGGTTCTGTGCCATAGGTATATGCAACCAAAAGAAACTCAAACCTGATAAGGAAACCTCTTAAAATAATTAAGCAGTCTTTCATATACTGGAATGCTGAGAACAATACAGTTAAAAGAGGGTGCATTAAATTAAAACTCATTGTAATTGTTTGTGAAATAAGTTTATGTTTCTCAGCATCTTGTTAACGGTTATTCTGTTCATCAAAATATGGATGTTTGTAAAGCAGTGCTTCATCCAGAAACAACATTGGATACAGCCAATTAACATTTGTGGCCCACATTTGAGAGGTCCTAGATAAAAATCCCGTAGGCTGACAATTTGACTAAACATTTTTTTGTGGATTCCCTCGGTTATAACATAATTACCATCTTGAATTATAATTACCACTTCACAGAGATCCACCTTAAATCTAAAAAGTAGTAAATGTTCTGCCATCTATTCATACAAGGGCTGGATAGAAAACAATGAGAAATACTTTTTCTCTCTAAAATGACCTTATTAACAGCGGTACCTACTTATATTTACATAGCTACAATATAATTGCGTCGCTTTAGATGTTTTGCCAAATATTTGGAAGGCATTGTACACCATTTGACATCTATTTGCATTGATATTCCACACTGACTTCCATATAACATGGATAATTTCATCTCTGGTGTTGTACTGGGTTCCTCATAGTGGTTCATTCAATTAAAGAGATTGTAATCACAGAGACTCTCACACACACAGAGACTCTGGGTTAGTATGGTAGATGTTACAGAATCTCCCAGCACACAAGAGGTCCTGCACAGCAGCAGCAACAAGGCATCTTGCATTCTTATGAAGAATAATTAGGGTATTTATTAATATTTAGATGAGTCGTATTTATTACACATCTGCTGCACTTTCGAAAGTGAAGCAGATGTGTAATAAATATGACTCATCTAAATATTAATAATTATTTCGCTTCACTGTGGTGTTCCAATACAGTTAAATCTCGAATAATTAGGGTGTTGCCCCATGAAATGTTCCTTTTGCCTGAGCGCTGTATGAAGATGGTGTTGCAGGAATATGCAGTGTCTATTACTACCATTGGTGATACATGTGATGCAGTATTGCCCCATCAAGGTCATATTCCTCAATGAACATCACTTTTAGAGCAGTTTGTGTAGTACACACTTTCTTTGGACAAAGAGAGCCAAAATATCTCCATTCATTGGATTGGTGTTTCAAGTTTGGTTCATATGAGCGAGCCCAAGTTTTGTCCAAAGTGAAGATTTGTTAAAGAAAGTAATTACTTTTGCTTTGGTATCAGTCCAACAAAACATGTGCAACTGCAAAGTGGTTCCATTGTTGCACCTCGGAAATTTATGGGGTATGCAAGGTGCCACAATTTTGCAGTAACCCAGAAATTTGTGCAGAATGTAAAGCACAGTTTTGTGACTTCTGTTGCTAATTCATGCTCAGTCCATCAGCGATCAACAACCACAAGGAAACAAAGAGTTAAACTGTATTGTTTTCCATGTGGAGTTGTGCTCTACAGTGGTTAACATTTCTTCCTAATGTAAGCACTTTAACCCATCATGCAACTATACTCTATGGCACCTACTTCATGAAGTTCCTGAAAATATTCTTGCATACTCCAACCTCATGCCACTTTAATTTTGAGCAAGAATGTGCTCTATTTTTATAAACATGATGTTAGATTGATAGAGTCGACATGAAAAATTCAATGCCGTGGCCGGATTTGAACCACAGATGTACTGGTTTCCGTCCAGTCACTCTTACCCATTGAGCTGCCATGGCCAATTTACCATTATGAATTGCCGTCAATTTCCATAAATGAACTTAAATGATGTTAGATTGTTTGTACTATTGCTATGAATTTCAATATTCTACACATTATAGTAGATTGACAGAGTACTGTCCCTGCTCCCTACACGAACTCATCTAACACTTCTTCTTTTATCAATCCTTCAAGCCAGATGGCAACTCACTGACTCTTTGACTTACAGCAGTTACAGCAGTATTATCACTATCTGTTATCCAGCTTTTTTAGATAACAAAAACAATTAGATTGAACAGCACCCTGATGACAATTTTCCAACACATGTAAAAGCAGAAATACAGTTCTGTGGAAGTAAGGCCTCTGTTGATATATCTGCCTAACAGACACAGAAGCAGAGCTATAGTTACCCAGAATGAAAACTTCTATAGATGCATGATGAAGCTGGTGATGTGGTACAGGATGAGCCCTAGAAGGTTAAGTCCATCACCCACTGAGGCACAACCTATCTCCTAACAGCTCCCTTGCAATATGATCATATATTTAAAGTGACATAAAATTGAGAGACAAAGACTGGATAAGAAGGCAAGCTTTATGTATTCAGTAATATTCAAATACATCCACTTGATCTACTCCAACATTCAGGAATGCTTGAGCTATAGTGCTTTTGTATAACTTTTTAATTTCAGAAACCTTGTAACCATTTTGTCACAGCAAAAGGAAATTCCTATATACTTATATGATTTCTGGCAAAATCTTTTCAGAGAATGTGCAATATTAATCTAGGATTTCTTTTTTTAGCACACAAATACTGTTTTGCTGTTGTCTTTAATACATTTCATGAAATTTATTTATAAATCTATGAACCATGTTTGGTCTGGAATTTCAATTCCTTGAAATCTCTCTTGAATAATCTTCTTTAAGCTGCGGTATACTCATATATAGCTATACATATGAATCGTGCATACTATACTAACTTAACTAAAATCCCCTAAATAAATAGTTTAAAAAGCACAGACTTACACTATAAAATGACAAAATATTCAACATGATAGAACTTTCGGGCAGTAATGTTTCAATTATCCATTTAGTAATGCCATCAGTTTTACTGGTCAAATATATAGAGCTGAGAGTGTGGTCCCAGTAGCAGTCTCTCACTCTCCCACTCTCACTCTCTCTCTCTCTCTCTCTCTCTCTCTCTCTCTCTCTCTCTCTCTCTCTCTCTCTCTCTCTCTCTCTCTCTCTCTCTCTCTCTCTCTCTCTCTCTCTCTCTCTCTCTCTCTCTCTCTTTCTTTCCCTGTGAACAAGATTTTCTTGTGCAGTATTTAAATCATGAATTGATCCTATTTCAACATTTTATATCTTTAAGAAGTTAATTCAAGTTTTATTTTTGAGATTTATTGTAATTTCTTTGGTTATAACTTTTCTCTTATTTCAAATTTAAAGAGTTGCTATTTACAGACATTCAGTGTTCCAGAATGTATAAATATGTCCTATATGACCTTATATAATGTACAGTATTGCATGATACAAGCATACATATTGTATATATGTTATAGAAGCTTTGCTGTCTTGTAATGAAAAGTAAGTATTTCAAGAGAAACAGTTTTAATAAATAAATATGTAAATGTTTGTGTTTAATTGATATATGTACAGTAATTTGAGCTTTGTAAATACATGTTTGTTTTATGTGTAAATGTCTATTTTCTCTTTCTTTTAGGTAGACAAATCACCATTTTTTCCAAAAGCATGTTTGTAGCAGATTAGTGTCAGCAGAAAGAATGTTGTATATTGTGTAGTAGATTTGCTAACCCTAATCATACTTGAGTCGCTCTAATAATGTGTTAATTGATTTTTCAGCTGCCATGGGGCGCAGTCAGTCTACACCAGGTTTAGTTGAATCTCGCGGTCGTATTCCCCTGGAAGATATGTGGGTGTCTCCTTTAGAACCAATGCTTACTGGAGGGTCTTCACTGGGCCCACCACCTTACTCTGCCAACTCTCTCTTCAGTCCTGCTGTAAGCCCCACTTCCAGGTAAATATTTCCCCATTTATACCTTTCTAATATTGACCAATGTAATTTTACTTGAAATATAGCATTTGAGCACCTTATAAAGATTTACCTATAGATAAATGGTACATAGTTCAATTTATTGAATAAGCTTCTTAAATATATAAAATATCCTAATTGATATATATAAATATAACAATTTGTAGCTTAAAACTTCATTTATCTCATAAGAAATCATGGCACTTTTCTTATAAATTGTTCGGGATTGAGATTTCATGGAAATTCTACGACATTGTCAGCCAGAACTAACAAAACTGTCGTCATCATCATTGTTGGTTCTGGGTGATGATATGGACGAATTTCCATGAAATCACAATCCCGAACAATTTATAAGAAAAGTGCCATCATTTCTTATAAGATAAGTGAAGTTTTAAGTTACAAATTGTTATATTTGTATATATTTGTTTGCTTCTCTGTTAATAGCTTCGTATTTTACGAATTTATCCTAATTGAATTCCTCTGAAGCCTTTCAAAGTCATAACGGTATTAATCTACTTCTTTGCACACATTTATTTGTCCAATTTTAATAATATTGCAACCTTTGCAATATTCTACTTTGCTTCCTATAAAAAACATCCTAAATTTGCAAATTAATGATGATTATACCTTACTTTAGTTATTGTACAAATAATTCTCTAGGTAACTTATTTACCTGAATTAACTGTATATTGTTATTATTTGTTTGTTACACTGGTGGTCTTTTTGGTTTTAGATTTAACATTTTTCTTCTCTCATGTTAGTGTTGCTTAAGTAATGCACCAAAAACATTTCCTATTATTTTGAATGCTTCTAATTACTTTTATTATTGGCTTTACTATCCCTTGTTTATACTTAAATGTAGTACTTGTACTATGACAACTTATAGGTTGGTTAATTGATGTTTGATGTTGCTACTTTAAAATTATTTGCTACATCATGGCGACTTTATATGTAGCAATTTAGTCAACTATGATCAGCATCAAAAACAATTCCACTATAATATAAGAAAAAATTTATATACATCTAATTTATATTGAATTCAAAATGTTAAATGAATCTTTGGTTCTATAGTTATATTCTTTATTTTTATTCAGTTCTATCGATAGCATCCGGTACTGGGAATTTGATGATTTAACACCAATGTGAAGCTTGCAAATCATATGTCCCAAGGTTACCAACCAAGTCTGGTAATTTTTCAATCTGTTAAGTTGCAAAGTGATGTCAGCTTGATATTGACTTAACGTTTCCATCACGTCCTGCTTTCTAGGGTTTTCTCAAATATGTTAATACTCCATATTTAATCTTCTTCCATTTTAACCTCACCAGTTTTCCCTTGTTCCTTACCTTTGTTTTTCTAAATAAACCCAAGTAGGACTACATAAAGTAGAGATATTTCTTAGCTGGAATCCAAAGTTCTCCCATTTTTTGACTGTGAGTTTTCTTTCTCTCGTCTGTCCACGCTGTTCCAGTTTTTGTCTTCGGTTTGTCCTCTTGCCACTTTTGCACCTTCATTTTAAAGATGTCCCTGTCTAGAATGAGTCTTGAGTACTCCTGCCAATTTTAAATAATTTGTTTACTTCACCAATGCACTTCATAGTGCCTAGTTTTGCTTTCTTCTATTTTTGTAAAATTCCATAATTTGTTTTGTGAGCCTATTTGAAGTTAATCATTTAATGTGTCTATAAAATTTTGACCTTCATTTCGTAATATCACTATGGATGTCTATGGATGTATATATATATATATATATATATATATATATATTTTTTTTTTTCCCTTCTGCTTGTAAGTCTATTCTTCATCTACGGCTTGACCTAAAATTGTTCAAATAATTTTATGTTCTTTTTTTCCTATATATTCGATATCTGCTTTTCCGTTCAAAATTAATGTCTCGGCTCCATGGAGCTACTATGGTTTAATTACAGTGTTATAATGTCTTAATTTTGTGTATTTAGACATGTAGCTTTGATTATGTATGTTTCAAGTAAGCCGATATGCTGTTTCCATTTTTCGACATCTGCTTTTGTTTGGTTTAGTTTTGATTCCATTTTCCTGAATTATTTCCACAAGAAACTTAAATTGTTAAACTCGTTTAATTTTTCCATATTTGATTTCCATTTATTTTGGTTCTGTTTATTGCACGAAGATATCTGAAGACCAACTTTCTCTGCAGTTTCAATTAATAATTGAATCTGTTTTTGAGCTGTTATGATTACACAGGTTAAGATTTCTAGATCATCCACATATGCTAGACAATCTGTCTTTAATTTTCCTCTCTCTAGTATGATTGGTTGATTGATTTTGAGAATTATTTTCTGTTTACGTCATTCTTGAATTACTTTTCAAGAGTACAATTAAATAGTAGTGAAGAAAGACCATCTCCTTGTCATCGTCATCGTACTTTATTGTTCTCCCTCTCCCTCTCCCTCTCCCTCTCCTCCTCCTCCTCCTCCTCCTTCTCCTATTGCTGTTGTTGCTCCTTCTGTTTGCATAATTAAATTTTGGAATACTGATCTAAGACTTCATATTTAAATCTTCTTCTTGCTGGTTTAAAGTTTTGGATAAGTCTTTTGTAGCTCTTTAATAGTGAATTTTTTGTTTCCATATAAAAACAGTATATTTATTTCTATTGTTTCTTTTTGTTGCAGAATCCTTTCTGTTACTCTATGTGATGCCGTTACTTAAGTAAATATTATTAAGTTGTTTCTTGAAGTTTCTTTTCATAAATTCTGCAAATATATTTACTTCAGCTATAGCTTTCATCTTCTTTACATTTACTTGCAGATACATTTTTTGATTTGGAGGTAATAAATTGAACATCTTTAGTTCTCCCTTAAATTTTTCATTACCTATTGAACTTAATTGCAAAAGTCATCTGCAAAACATCTTCAAAATGTTTTTTAGATAATTACAAACACAAATCATCTTATATTCACAATTTCATTATTTTGTCCCTTTATTGGATTAATATCTGCCGTAGATCCTACCTCTTTCAGCATTAGTTTCTTTAATATTCACATCTGTCTGTTTACTCTCCATATTCTCTTCTATATTTGATGATGAGCCACTTAGTGAATTGTTTAGCCTAAAAGCCGAATCCTGCTCATTTTTTAACAAAGGAATTATCCCCCCAAAAGTAATATAACTCTTATTATAACTTATAAAACATATCTACTTTATTTAACAGCACAATGACCCAAGAAACTGAAATCAAGTAATACCCCTCCATAATATCAGCAACAAAAACTATTGCAAAGATTACTCACAAAAAAGGACAGATGACTTGTATCTGTACCTGACCAGTGACATCACAGTGCTGGGACGACACAAGCCATGCAAGTGGCCAACTAGTATGAATCAAGTGGATGGCAATCACCCTAAAAATCTGCATTTCAGTCAAGTATTCAATTAAAGTTAGAAAGTAAACAAAGTAAACAAGTAACAGAAACCAATTTCCTTAGACTAATAATAGATAAAAAACTAAACTGGAAAAAATGTATTGACAATGGTAAAGCATAGTTTGACGTTTAGGGAAGCGGCTCCTGTATATCTGCAACCATGGACTTGTGTTCGAAACCTGTTACCTGTATATAGTTAATGGCTGCATGAATGTCATACCACGCTTTGACCATATATATTAATGTAGTACCAAACAAAATAAACACAGGACTATATATTTTAATATGATCAGCACAAATAATGGATAGAGAAAGCTTATTACAAATACACTATGCATTCATACATATGCATCTAAGCTATGGGTTGTTCTATGGGATATGTACAAAGAAAACCAATGCTAAGAGTCTTAAGACTGCAAAAGCATGCCATACAAATACTATGTAAACCCTGTCCTACACATGGGTAGTATGAATGAACAACTATTTTCTTATCAATAAGTTTTTTTATTATTTTAAAGTGAATGATGGAACATTAATTAGTCTAAAAACTTAGTCTGATAATATATACAACCGGGTTTATATATACAAACTTGATGGACCTCAACTCTGTCAGTACATAAGAAAATGCCAAGGAGGTTTGGTAAGATGGATTCCTTCCGTTTTTCTAAAATAGCTTGGAAAATTCCATCAGGACCAGATGATTTATATAAATAAAATGAGCCTACAGACTATCGAAAGCTGTTCTTCAATCTGCCTCTGATGTCTCCTCTAGGAAGTCCGAGATTTGATGGAGATTTCTGTTTTCATGTAAGTTCCATCTGGACTTTTAAAGGTCCCTAATGGATTACTTAGTTCTTTAACTATGTTTGGATGAAAAGGAACAACTTAGAGATGCTGTGCATCTCCCAAATATAATCTCTTCCAAGATTCTTCTTTGGTCTTTTTTATCATTGTAACATACCTGGTGATATTTTGTCTGTATTCTACACAACCATTTTCTTTACTTTATTAAACACTTCTGAATCTTCTTTCTCACTTCAGCCAAGTCACTTTTGCACCAGGCATTTCTCATCCTACTGGAAGCAGTTGATTTAAGGACAGTTATTATGATAAGAGGTTATTACCTCCTGAAGCTATCCGGAGACTGTCTCAAAATCAAAGGTGTTCATTATTTGGGATTTTAAAAATTTGATATACACTTCTAAAGTTATTTTATATTGTTTCCAATTGGTATCCCATGGGCTACAATTCACCACCGATGTTTCATCATTAAAATTATTCTCATCATGATATGGTCCAACAAAGATGGACAAATGCTACCTCTTTATCATGGCACTAATAATTTCTATAGATCTTAGGATTTCATTAATAACCTTTTATTCTTTAAGCTACAAAAGCTGATTAATCCCCTTTATTTAGAATTACTAAATTCTTTATATTTATAAAGTCAAATAGTGACTCACCTCTGGGTTTTACATTGGAACTTCCCCATGCTGGGTGATGGGAGTATGCATCCATACTAATGACTTGCTGTAGGTTAGATGGTGTACAGGAATACACCAGCTCCTCCATCTTTTTGATTAGTGATGGTTGTACTGAATATTATGGCAGGTAAACACACAAAATACTGCCTCTTTTTTAATTCCTGCTATGTATTATTCCACTTTTACCAATATTACATTTCTAAAACAAATTCCATTGTGTAAGGACAATGATACAATGAAGCACAAAATTAATATAATTTTGAGTTGAACTAATACTTAATGCTCCACTTATTGCTAGTATTTACCTAGAACGTGTTTCGTTAGGATCTTCCTAACATCATCAGCTGTTGTCGACTAATGGACGTTGGTTCGGTGAACTCCTCAGAGGTGGTAGGTGCATCTCTGTCATATCTTGATGAACTTGAAATTCACGATTTCTTCAAAGGTAGTGTTGAAATTAAACCATTTTCTTTCATGTTTCTCTATGAAGATTTTTTCTCACGTGGTTAATGCAGCTGGACCTTGGACACTTTTTAATAAGTGGATTTCTCATTGTATATCATGATTCTCCTTCCAAAAATGGTACGCTACCACCAACTTATCTATTTCTTTGATCCTGATGTTCCTAAAATGCTCTTTAAGCCTAATATTCAAGTTCCTTTTTGTTTTTCCAATGTAAAAGTTGTCACAGCCCTTGTAATTTATCCAGTACACACCTGATTTTTTGTATCTCCTTTGTATTATGTGATTTCAAAAGGTGTTATACACTAAATTTGTTCTGTGGGGCCAAAGTAATATTGTGTTCTTTGAAGACTTTTTGGAAAAGGTGTGTAGCTCTGGGATGATATGTAAATTTTCTGTATGAAGTTTCATTGCTGATTGGGGAAAGAGTAGTTACTTGTTCTTTGTTTTCTTTTGAATTTATCAATTTTCTTGTTGACCAGTTCAGCACTGAATCCATTGTATTCTGCAGTGTGAATATTATTGTACTCTTTGATATATTCTATCTTTCTTAAAGGTACATCAACAAGCCTGAAAGTTTAACTGTTGATAACAACGTGCTGATAACCCAAGACAACACAAGCATATATGTATAAGCATCATGTGATTGCACCAAAGCTGAAACTTACCAAGGCAGTAGGCAGAAGTAATCCTTCACAGTTATCTATAATTATCTATAAACTGGGAAGAATGGGAACTTTGTGTGTACATGTGAAGGAACTGCATGCTTCATCTCATAAAAACTGCTAAAATTGTAAATTAACTGCTTCATTGGTTACAAGTTTCTAACATTTGCTGATAAAGTATTATAAAAACTGCATGATGTTTTCAGGTCATTACCAGCACGTGTTCGCACTATGGAGTCACCTCTATCTGCCACTTCTAGTGGACAATCTTCGGAGGATGAACGAAGGGTTAGTGGAGCCCCCCATGCTCCATGCCAACATGTGCCTCAAACAGGAGCCCGTGCGGGTAAACACATATTTTATAACTGTATCATGTTTTTTACTTATTATGCTCGTTTTAATATAACTTAAGTGTTTCAAACCACTGCCAAAAGTAGGTGGCTCAGAGCTTTGGAGCGCATTAACCATTTATATTCTTGAAGAAATTAGTTTCATTTTTAAAGAATTTTATCCTTCTTTCTTATTTTCTCTATCTGTTACTAGCAGAAGTTAAGATATTGATGTAAACATTTGATATCTAAGTATCACATACTCACACTTTCAGTCTATATAGGGGATAGAAAATGTTTTCGACTCAAGAAAAATTCTCCAACTCAGCCAGAAAAATTCTATGCCTTGATAGGAATCAAACCTGAGACCTCAGGGTTGAGAAGCCAGAGCATTTTCTGCTTAACAGAAGAGGCAGTCAAATTATTATTTTTTCATGAAATTATACATCATAAAATTGGCTGATAGTGAATTATTTATCTTAAATTGCTGCTAAATTGTTTCTTTTACTCTGCTCATTTTGAATCTGTATGAAACTCCGTATGGAACAATAAAGAACATCAATTAAAATTTTCAGCATTTTTCAGATATACTTTACTGTATAAGTTAAAACTGGGTCCTCGATACTTGCAATACCTCAATACTCATAATACTTGCATGGCATCCACATATAGCAATATTTCAGAAAATTCCCTGGATACTTTTTCAATACTTCACTGGTGATTCTGAAATTATTTTATTTTAAAATCACACAATATTACTGTCCATGTAGAAAATTGCAAAGCCTAAGAAACTATCAGGAATGTGGTACTTGCACAGTAACATTATGCAAGAAAATAATCTATTGTCAAATTCAGTGCCAGTTACCAGTTCCCAAGAAGAAATCACTGCTTATCTCAATGATTTGTCACCTCCTCTTTCTAGTGCACAGATTAATGGAAAACAAATTATACATTTCCAGGAAAAAAAAATAATCGCTAAATATTTGTGTATTCCACCTGCATAAGTTTTCTCTGAAAGACTATTTAGCCCATAAAGATTCATATGTGACTGAAAAACAAGTAGTTTGACACCAAAGCTAGTATTTTTTTACAAAAACTTATAAAAGTGGACTATTTTGCTTTCAAATATCTAATGTAGAGTTTAAAAATAAGAACACAGATGATATTAAGTTTTGTCCCATTAAATATGTGCACCTATTTAATTTTATTGTCAATACAAAGTTCTCCTAACATTCTATTCTGTATTGAATCTAGAAGTAATTAATTAACTTAAAAGAAAGAAAACTGGAGGCAACTTATAAAGAGGATGAACAAGGACAGATTACCTAGAATAGTGAACTACTATGTTCCAAAGGTAAAAGAAACATAGGTAGACCGAGAAGGAGATGTTGACGGAATGGATCTTAGAGTCCAAACTGATGCTGATGCTGATGCTGATGACCAGAAGTAGAAACGATGGTATTGAGTATTGATGTATTGGGTACTGTAGGAAATATTGTGTAGAGATTCGAGTAATGAGAAAAACTGTTATTGACCCATCCCTAGTTAAAACCTATCTTATCAAATATCAATTGACATGCGTAACTATCCCTCCTAAATACATATGCATACAATACCCAACTGCCTCAATGCTACCCAAGAAAATATTTATTATGCTTATCACTTCCATTTTTATCAGTTTTCTGTTGTATATTCTACTCACTCTTGATCCTGAATCCACCTCATGAAAAAAAAATTATCACTAGTGTAATGTTGCTTTGGTATTTTAGTTAACAATATTAATCTCAGAAACTATTTGTAGTTGGTTTATTAATACTCATCACTTACTTATCACTTACTTGTTTATATTAATGATATCATTAATATAATATTAATATAAACAAGTAAATGACTAGTATTAATAAATCAACTACAAACAGTTTCTGAGATTAATTTTGACGTCACTGTTACTAAATTCCTCCAAAAACATATAACAATATTAAGTTGAAAATCTAATGGCTTCTAATAGCAATGGCTTCAGCTTGTTTTAATAAATCACCTAAAAGTCTGTATTAATTCTCAGACACCAAGTGATCTCTTTAGCATTAAAATGTGCAGTGTAGAAAATAAACCTAATGATACCTATAGTTCATAGTTAAAAGAATGTTTAAACTTAGACATCTTTCCTGGATATAATTTCCCTATAAGCTATTCATTTTATATTTCTCATGATTAATGCATATAAACTTATATTAAAAGTTGTAGAGGGCACAGTATAATTTTTTTGTGCAAGCTTTATTTAACAACATATGATACTAAATAATGTTAAGCTAAAAGTTTTAATGACTAAAAGTCTAAACACTGAAAATTTAACTTAAAATATGTTGACAGCCAACTATTTGATGAATCAATTGCTAAACCTAAAACTGATACAGGTCGTGGGGGCTCCACCACACGAAGCTACGGATCGTGTGCTGGAGAAGCCCATGCAGGTGGTGGGGCAACTGCCGGTTCCCGATCGGGGGCTGCTAGTACCACCCCCACACAGCTCTTGGAGACCACTCCCCTTGTGGCATCCTGTACCAGCGAGCATTCGTCTGCCTCACCCATCAGTGGGGATTTGCCTGCAGCTCGCCGCACGTCAGGTGTGTCACATCTTGGCTGAGCTGCAGTTAGAATTCAATTCAGTAGCTAATTTTGTAAACATTCAAGTAAACATTAGCATTCTAATTAGTTATTTGCTGGTTGGTGCCATTAAGTGCAAGAAAATAACTGAAGGGTAGTATAATTTACAAAGACACCTTCAAATATAGCTATTTTCTATACATAACATATAGATAATGCAAATGTACATATTTTTAGTTATTTGAACATTTTTAACCTAACATCAAACAACAACGCCTAAAGTCTTTTTAATATACCTAATTAATCTTAAATGTTATTAGATAAAAGTATCATTAAATAAATAAATAAAGATTTATAAATGAGCTGATTGTAGCATGTCCCTTTGAATTACAGGTAGAATGTTATTTTATTTTTCTCCCACCTCTGCTCATTATTTTCCCTGAGTCAATTCTCTAGGGCAAAGCACTGACTACTCAGTATAAGCTCCAAAAATTAACAATTAATGGTGAGAAATAAATTGATTTTCATGTATTTTAAAGTTACTTTCATTTGTTACACCTGTTACTATTTCTTAGTATCAGTCAAACATTATTAGAAAGTAATAGCTAAACTAGGTTAAGTCTATATAACATCATAGGTAAAAACATTTCACAATAATATCATTTTATTCAGCTTCTACGTTCGAAAATCTACTTGGTGTAACATAAGTTGATAAAATAAAAACTAAAAGTTTAAGAACACCAAATAATCTTATGAGGTAGTCCTTATAGCACAATAAATATTGAACTCTTTTCAGTGTTTCAAAATTCATCTTAGCTTTATACTGTTATCTGATATATAAAAGATTTTAATAAAAATACTTCCAAGAATAGGCTGTGTGGCCAAACACAGTTTTCAGAGGTTAACCTTAATAATTTACAGAAATTTAATAAACACAACTATCCAAGAACCATGTGATGGAAGAAAGCAGAAACGTAAAGAAATTTAGACAGAAACCTCAATATCTCACCTAGGATATACAATTTTCATTGAATATGCTAAATTAGCTACCAGGAACTCAGTAATTGTTCAGTTTGTTAAATATTTGTTCAACCTAGCATGAAAGTTATCTAACTACTGAATTGCTGTCTTGCAACAATGCACACAGATTACAAATAGCAGCAAAGGAATGTTTAAAATATATACTCTGAAATTATACTTTGTTAAATATATTATATGTGCAAATCTTTAGCTATAAAGCTCAACTTATCTTTTAAACTATAATGAAATTCAAGACATGTTTCATAATTAATTAATTACATTCTCTCCCATCCAGCCTATTGATTTGATTTACCTCGTTAAGGCTACTTATTATAGACCCTAATTTAAGCAGTTTACTTGAAGCACAGGCTTCATTGTTACTAGCTTTATATGCTATTTATTATTAGGCAGTGCATTACATATTGAAAGAAAATAGCACTCATGGCAGCTTTAGCATTTTAGCTTTTACCATTCCACCCTGATGAAATGATTTTTTATTAAGGATCATTTTAAATGGAATGTATCAAATGTCAGATTAGCTCAAACAGCTAAGCTAATCTTCAACTTAAACCCACGTAGATGCTATAGCACAAAAATTCCAGAATTCCTTTTTATGTATGGTATAAATTGTGCATATTTCTTTATAGGACAAATGTTGCCCTGTAACAGCATGACACATTTAGGGGGAGAATCAGGAGGAGAAACTTCTCTGATGTCACACGAGGCCTTAATCGCAGAGATCAAACGATTACGAGAACGACTCATTACACTTGAGACAGAAAATGCCTCAATGAGTATCAAACTGAGCCAGCAGCAGTGGGAGGTAAGACGTTCATTTGCATGAACTATTTGTCACTACTTCTTTGTTGTTATTCATTTTTCTTGCTCAAAACTTCTTGATAATGTCTTTAGGTGAAGGCAAAATGCATCGGAAAAAAATTTTCTGTATCTTTTACTTTTACTACATTATTTAATTCTTTACCTTCCTGTACCCCTTTCATTATTACTTTCCTTTCCCATGCCCTTTTGTTCTTTCTATCTTTTTACTAAACATTTGTACACACCACCCAGTTTCTTTGTCCTATAATACACATTCAACCAATACTACTTCAACTTCTTCACTTGTTTTCCTTCCACTTTTCTTTGTGATTGCACCTTTATACTCACTGCTCACTCCCCACTAACTTCAGTTATTCTTTCATCTTTGCTTCCCTTTTGCTGCTCTTCTCTTTCTCCTTCTTTCCATCACTTGTTCCTATATCTAAGGAACTTTATCAAGTTTTTAATATGAGTGTTATGCACAATTTAAACTTAGTAATAAATGGTGGAAAGTATTATACGTTTGTTACAATTTAGAATGTTCATGATGAATCAAAATTAAACTTTATTTCTTTATTTCTTCAGGTGGAGCATAGATTGGCTGAAATTGAGATGCAGATCTGTGGTGCAAGTAGTGGTGGCAGTAGTACCGAGGACAACGAACGAAATCGAGAATCCATCATTTAACACCAGAGAGCGCTGCTGCCACGATCATCATCTTCCACAACTGTCATCATTTCCATTATTGGCAGCAGCCATAATCATCGTCCTCATCATACTGAAGCCGCCATTATCCCTACTAACTGTCAAAAGCCAGTGCAACCATTTATTTTAGCATGGACCACTGTGTCAGAACAGTATTTAATAATTCAGATTGCAGTAGTATTTGAGTGCAAGGACAATATGACTTATGAGCCTTGCTAATATTAATACCAGGTCACATTAATACTTATTTACTCCAGGGTTCTCATTTAAGAGAAAAGATAGTGCATTGGTAGCATATGACTTAATGAGTTGAGGGAAATACTTTTTTTGACATAAGCAAACCTAAACAAACAAAAAAAAAACTGTTTTCAAAAGCTATTTCAAAGAGTTCTGTCTTAAAATATCTTTCTTTATTCATACATAACTTAGGGAAAATTGGAAGTCTTTTCATATATATCCTACATTTCTCTATTGAAAGGAAGAGTTAAGAAATTTAGGGCAAGGGAGACATATCTCATTTCTGCTGAATGGCATTTGCTAGTGTAAAATATTGCACAATCATACAAATTAAGGTATATATTATGGATATCCCCTTAGCCAAATGAAAATGAGAATATACGTCTTTTTTAACTATCACCAATGTTAATGTGTATTTTGAAATGTTCCTGTAATTGTTAACTTTGCAAATAGCTGTATTTTGGCTTCTTTCTAAACTTCTCAAAACATCAAAACAACAGGTAGGCAAAACTAATCCTTAGGAATGGCAATTTTAACAGGAATTAAACCTGATTGTTCCTAACCACCTGAGCCATGATTAGTAGAGTTTACTAGGAATACACATTTTGAGTCCCTTGAATAAAAAGCAGAAAGAGGGAGACATAGGAGAGTGTGATGTCCAATTCACAATTCAGTTAATATAACTTGAGATAGTTTAATATTTCTCTCAAAAAGGATGGCATTTTTGTGAAGCTCAATTCAATTTTAACAAGAACAAACAATGTTATGGATGCCAACATGCAACAGGGTAAAATGAAACTCTACTTCAACATTTCTTTGAAAAAATTTTATGTTCATGCTGAAGTCCTGTGGCTAATGTCACGTTGCCAGTATCACTTCATTCTGAACAGCCATGAGAGTGCACACTTTTGTACATAACATACACTTACATTGAACATATTTCATTACTTCCTTCTGTTTCAAAAGTGGCCATGAAATTGTTGATAAAATATCATATTTTTGAGACATTGCCAAAAATAAAAATTTATATGTTTAACTAAATGTAAATATTCTGTGAATTTATTGTTATTTTCGTTTATTTTATGTAACTTTGAAATCAGAAAGTACAGATATAAGTTACTACAGGAAAAATCTAAGGTTCATTTGAATTGAAAATAATTTATTTCATAGCACTGGCCTCTAGAATATATGTAATACAACTATGTAACCTGACTTTGCATTACTACATTCCACAAGTATGGGAATTAAACTAAAGATGAGGGTGATTTTTAAAAGTCCTGAATGAATGAATGAATGAATGAATGATGTTTATGGGCGCTCAACGGCACGGTCATCAGCGCCCTAAAAAAGCAAAAACCTACTAAAACAGGAGGTAAAAAAGCTAAAATAAATCCATTCTAAATAAAATAAGATAAAAGACAGGCACGTTAGTAAAAACTAAAAGAGACTTAAAACCATGAAACAATAGAAATGTTTATAAAGGTAAAATCCAGAATAGGAATAAAATGGCTAAAAAAAACCAAGATACTTGAGATTAAATTCTAAAATCCACAGCTGAAACAAACGCTAAAACTTTGCCCACCACCGTTTCGTCATCTGCGAGGATCTCCGCCAAGCTGGCCGGCAGCTGGAGAGACCTGCGGAGACGTGCCAAGCTAAAACAATCTAAAAGCAAGTGACGGATCGTCAGGTCAGCACTGCACAGTGGGCAAACGAGTCCTATTCAATAAAAAGCTATGGCTAAAATAACAATGTCCAATGCACAACCAAGCCAAAGTAATCTCCTTGCGACGAGATGACCGACAGGAGGTAACCCAGGGGATCGGAAGTTCTTTCACAGATCTAAGATTATTATTGCAGAGAGCCGACTGCTCTTCCTGCCAGCAGGTTTGCGCAGCTCTCTGCAATACGGCCCTAAAATCTTCCGATGTCACAGATGGTACTCGAACCCTGGGCTTCATGGTAGCCGTCTTGGCTGCTGAATCCGCCATTTCATTCCCCCACAAGCCTACGTGACCAGGGATCCATGCACACACCACGCTAACGCCAGAAGCATGTAAAACGTGGAGGGTATCCTGTATCCGCTGCACAATAGGGTGGTAGTTGTACAGCTGTAAAAGTCCTGTAATTTTACTTCTACCTAAAAGGTGAATATCCAAACTTTGATCCAGATTGGTCAAATAATGACAATTTTGCTGTTCATGAGGAGTGAAAAAAACATGAGAAGATCAAAGTTGCATTATTGCACTATTCTATAACTTAGCCAGTATGGTTTTAACAATGCAAATTTACAATAAGGGTTTGAAAATAGGTAAGGGTTTTACAAAGTTATAAGATATAATTTTCATTGGGTTCTATAGATAAGGACACAAAGTTTTGTCTAGATACACCAATAATGGAATTAATAAAGGTCCAATAGAAGTTCTTAACCAATTAATTACAAATTTATAATAAAGATTATTTTAAATTACATCCTCCAACATTTAGTCACATTTTATGATGAATGAAATGGGTGAAATGATGCTCAAATGAGACTAGGGTCAGTAGACCTTAGAGTTACCCAATATTTGTCTTTCAGGGTAACCCTGGAAAAAAAATTCTTATCCAGGTAACTCATCCTGACTAAGATTCGAACTCAGGACCTCTTGAATGTGAGTCAGATTGAAAACTGATAGTAAATAAATGATCAGTTTCAATAAAATGTATTCTAATTTATCATTTGTGACATGAAATACTATAATTACAAAATAGTTCAAGCCGAGGATGTTAATTTGTATATTTGGGTTGAAAATAGTGGTTGAGTGCAAGAGTAATTTATTCTAGATTCTAGAATCTAACTGTAGCTGGTTTTGTTAAAGTCACATCAAAAAAGTTACTTGATTAAAAAGAAAATCAGTGAAATATTAGGGAAATGTGATAAAAACTCTTCTCTAAAATAACTCCACTTTAAAATATTTTAAGCCTCCCATTTACCTCTTTAAACTTAAGGACATTAAAAATCTGTCACATATGCAATAAGGTGCTATAAATAGTCTTCAATATCTGTACTCAACAAAATAAGATTGAAAATTATTAACATGATATGAAAAAGAAATCTTTAACTCCCCAATTTTCAAATTGTTGGAAATATTATGTCTGAGGGCATTCATAAATTGTTTATAATAATAGCTTTTGCATCTTATTTATTAATAAAAATGATTGACTGTATATGGGATTGCCCAATATATTCCCTACCAATGTCAATACACTGCTCCCACCTTCCAGACAACCTCATTATTGCATCATGGAACTGTTTGGGGATTCTATGCACCTACTTGTGGAAGCTGCCCACAATTCTTCATTGTTACTGAACATTTTACCTTGCAGCTCGACCCTTATGTTATTGCACTTTGTAAATGTTGATACTATACAAAACTGAAAAATTTCTTTTGGTGAATAAGCAAGAACACTCCCAAATACACCAGATGTGGAGGCATTAAATTTACAGCCAAATGCTACAGAGCTATTAATTGCAATTTTTCTATTTAATCCTGGAACTTAATTACAAAACTCTTATTCATATGAGCTTCTGTTTTCACTTCTCTATAAACTATTCTTACAAAGCTTAAACAATCTTAAGCTAATCGTAAAAACTATTTGTAGTCGGTTTATTGACACTCGTCACTTTTTTATATTATCGAGGTACTAGTTTCAAAGGCCATTGCCCCATTTTCAACCTCTCTCCAACTAGCATCTGTTGTCTGCTCTCCTCTCTCTGATGGTGGAACTATCAACTTCTTTCTCAAATTATCTACTGGTGGGATTTCAAAGTTCATTACGCGTCCTTATTTTTCCATATGAATATGTTCTCCCATGTTGTCAGTTTATTTTGGTTTATTTTATCACTCCTCTTAATAATTTTGGATTTGGATCAATGTCATGATTTTTGTTTCAAAAATGAAATGCTACTGTTGACTTATTCTTTTTGTTTCAAGCTGATGTTTCTAAAGTGTTCTTTGACTCTAATTTTTAGATTTCTTTTAGTTTGACCTATGTAGCATTTTTCGCAATCTGTACAACTTATCTGGTATATTCCGGATCTGTTAGCTGATGGGATTTCATCTTTTGTTTTTGAATTTAGCAATTTTAAAATTGAGTGTCCATTAATAGGTGCCAAGATTATATTTTGTTTATATTTTGTTGCAGTTTTTAAAAGGATCTTTAAGGAACAAAAGATAATCTTGGCACCTACTAATGGACACTCAATTTTAAAATTGCTAAATTCAAAAACAAAAGATGAAATCCCATCAGTTAACAGATCCACAATATACCAAATAAGTTGTAAAGATTGTGAAAATGCTACATGGGTCAAACTAAAAGAAATCTAAAAACTAGAGTCAAAGAGTACTTTTGAAACTTCAGATTGAAACAAGAAGAATAAGTCAGCAGTAGCATTTCATTTTTGGAACAAAAATCATTACATTGATCCAAATCCAAAATTATTAAATTGAGTGATAAACCAAAATAAACTGACAACATGGGAGAACATGTTCATATGGAAAAATAAGGACCATGTAATGAACTTCGAAATGCCAGCAGCAGATAATTTTACAAAGAAGTTCACAGTTCCACTGCTAGAGAGAGGAAAGCAGACGACAACAGATGCTAGTTGGAGAGAGATTAAAAATGGAGGCAATGGCTTTTGAAACTAGTTCCTCAATAATATAAAAAAGTAAGTGACGAGTGTCAAACTGACTACAAATAGTTTTTACAATTAATTTTGATGTCACTGTTACTAAATTCCTCCAAACACACATAACCTTAAGCTAGTTTAAAAAAATTGAATATTTCCAAAACTCTTTTACATACAGGATAGGCTTTTTTCCAGAAAAACTTTGTGTTTTATCTTCAGTAGATTCTGAACCTAAATGTCAAGTATGATATTTATTGGACATTTATTTTTGTTATGCAATAGGCTGATATGTAGGCAAAAAAGAGCACCAAAACTAATAATTCATATTTTAGCTCTGACAAATTAAAAATTAATAATAAAATCAAATAATTTCAACCAAACTATTTTAAAACCACAAGTGCAACAAAAACTGAAGAATCTTCTTTGAATTACCCATAAAGAAAATCAGTTGCAATATTCTGCTAAACCACTGGTCATGACTGCTTAGCTGTACACCTTCATAAATATACATATGAACCAGTGGACACCCTGGAAGCAGCCAAATCTGTAATGGATGGGAATAATTTAATAACATATCTGGCAATTCCAAAAATACAAGGAGATAGCAGAATGAATGAATTCCTGTATTTCCTTAAGTGGAATATAGGGCCTACTGAACTGAGCAAACCTCAAGGCCTGTAGGCAACGGGTTGTGCATCAGAGGTTTCCTGATCAGAGAGATTCCGGGATGAGTGATCAGCCTATTGCCAGAAGTGAAAATACAAGAGATGAGGTGATAGGAAAGATGATGATGGAGCAATTGGTGGAATGCTGGCAGGAGAAACCACAGGACCTGGAGAAACCCTGCCCCAGCGCCATGTTGTCCACCACAAATCTCACTTTTCGTTCGTTCGGGATTGAACCTGGGCTGCCTTGGTGAGAGCTAAGCATTCTAACCACTCAGCCATGACGCGGCCAGATTAGTCAGACTGAAAAATTTAATCCGTGAGGTTTGAACTATGGATCTTCTGGTCTCCATCCCATTGCTCTTAACCATTGAGCTACTATGGCCAACATGCCAGCATGATATTAAATTCTCCAACTGACTTGTATGTTTTCAGGAAAAGCACTAGGGATTCTCATATACAATGAGATATGCATCATTTGTAGTGACTTACTATTGTAAGTTCCAGGCTTCTTAGTTAAACCATTATTATTAGGTTAATTATGGCATTGAATTTTCCAGGCTGACTCTACTCATTCAAGCTTTAGCCTACATATGGCTGGTGTGGAAGAACAATTCATTTCCATCAATTTACCTAATACAAAGAGATATTCAGACTCATCTAAATCCTATTATTGGGATGCCAGACAAGAATGAAATCTAAAAATCAAGCATTAGCTAGTAGCAACAATTTTGTTATACTGTTCATCCATAAGCAGAAACACATACAAACATACAGACCTTTTTTTGATAAAATTTCCCTTTTTTTTTCAATCAGGACATCTCAAAATATAAATTTCTGGTGAATAAACTTTTAAGTGGGACACAATACTTTCTTCTATTTACTATAAGTATATAGTAAAGTAAATATTATGTCTGAAAAGTCAAAAAAATAAAAGATATCCAGAAAATTATAACTAGTTCTCTTAAATAAGATCTAAATCTTTTTGTAGTAAAATTTGTCTATTATTACGGACTATCCATAGTACAAAAACCCTTCAGAATGAAGAGGACTTCACAAGCTATTTACATAAAATTCAAAGTACATGTATTATTTTTCACTTAAAATTGTAGATACATAAATTATAATCCAAAACTATCAGCCATTTTTAAAAAATTCAAAATCAATGAAAACTTTTCTATGTTTTGAGGACGGTTTTCTTCAAATTTTTCATCAAATCCTTGAAAACTGTGAACTAAAATAAATATAAAGTTTCATATTTACTTGATTTTTCAGCCTTTAACTACTTTGCTCACAGAGAAACACATGCAGAAATCCAGAAGTAATTTTTGTAAAAAATACTCTCTTTATTCAAGGAGCCTCTAAATGTGTACTTCCATTAGAATCTCAGGATAAAATTTTTGTTGATTTATAATGTTATCTCTAATTACTATAGTAACAGAGTAAAAATCCCATTTGAAATTCTTTAGTTCTTTCAGCCTTTAGAATACACTAAATTCTCGTTAATCCGGCCATTTGTTGCAGACTTGGGTGCTGGATTAGCGGAAGAGCTGAATTACTGATTTCATAAAGTTTGGCTATACATTGTACTTTATTAATCTAAAGATACATTAATTTTTATACAAAACTTAGAATTTGATGTGCATATACATTATCACTCATTATAAAGCATGTCCCAAATTTTTAGCTGCCACAATGGTAATACGCGATGGCAGCTTATCACACAACCAATTTACAAGCATTACATCAGTACTGCATGCATCTAGTTGGTTCAGGTTATCCAAAATTTCGAGTTTCTGTTTGAGGTCTGGCGTAACATGTTTTCTTTTAGAAGCTTGTATGTACTGAACTCTAAAAGAAGCCACAAATTCAATATCACAAAGAATAATAGTATACATACAATAACAATAAAATCATTTACACATTGTTGATACATTGTTGCACGTCATTTCTTCTTTTAACATTATGCAAGCCCCAACAGGTTGGATGTGGGCCAGATTAGTAAGAGGCTGGACCACCAAGGGCCGAATTAATGAGAGTTTAGTGCACCTTACATTTCTTCTTTTTTTTCCCAAATACATTTCAAAGAAAAAAATATGCTGCCCATCTCTGAGAAATTCTCATTTCTCTACCTAAATATTAAGCAATGGTAAAAAAAAGCAATAAAATTCTTTTTCACAAATTCATGTGTACTGTTTATATAATATCTGCCAAGCTTTTAAACATAATGTGCATTAAAATTCATTCATAAACAGAATTCTAAACTGCAACTCATTAAAATGTGTGATATACTAATAGAAGAAAAGTTGTTTCTATTTGACTGAGGTAATGTATTGTCTAGTAAAGTGATTCTAAAATTTTGATTTTCTCTTAATGTTATGATAAAAATAGATAATCAAGTGATAGCTTTTGTTTATTTAAAATAATAAAACTTAAGCATAGACTTTTTATAATTATTGCTGTTGATTTACAGTTTTGTGGGCTTTGCAATGCGTTTATTTTTATTGAAGCAGCTAGTTCATTTGTAGATGTGGTTTTAAAGATGATGTAAAAGACAAGGTAACCAGTGGCTCAAATACAGTACAAATTCTATAGGTGATCTTGATAAACTTAGCTTTACTCTCTTGCTTAATAAAAAAAGTATGTGTTAAAAAGAGGCAAAAATTAAAGGAGATTGTGCAAAACTTTTCTGATGCACATGCCATTAAAGCAGTTGAGATTGGTATCCCCACTTTTAACCTTTTACAGCAGCAAGTACAGAGTTATAATTTGCTATAACCAAGTAAGACTATTCAACTCTTTTAGTATAAGTATGCAGTTTCTTCATATAATTATTAATTATTAACATTATAAAGGAAAGAAAACTATTTCACTAATTCTAGCATGAGTAGAAGCATTGGTACGTTTAAGACTATTTGTAGGTTTCTTTTTGTTTTTAAAAAAAGTTACTTTTCTCTGTTTATTTAACTTAAGTCCATCAGCATAAAATGACACTTTTACTCCTAGCTCTAGTATGGGACCAAGATCCTTTAAAGTTTGAATAAACTGCAGTGACGAAAATAATATATTGCCCTACACAGTTAAAAGAAATTAAACTACCATTTAGCACTGTGAACTACAAGGGTTGTAAAATATGTTCATGGATAGATGTGTTAGAAAGTATGTGGTTATGCATACTGAACATAGCTGTTGTATCAACCCCACCATTTTAGTAGTCACGTATCTCCCAGGTGGTTGCTGCAAATACTATGTGCAAATAAGGAAGAAGAAATACAACTGAAGATTTAATAATATTCCTTTACACCTGTGATAAATGACAGTTGCACTTTACTAACGCACATTTATGATCAACCTTAGAGTGCAGTGAAAGAAGAGAAAGAGAAACCAAATGCCTCTTTAAAAAATGAATAGCAGTGCATTATTTTCCAGAAGCAAAAGTGAACCCCAAAATAAATATTATGTACTTGCGTCAAGGGAACATTTTTACACACACTGAATCTACATTTTGTTGTTTGTGAACACTTGTGTGAAAATATCCTCTCTTTAATCATATTGCATGTGAAGGTGACAGCTTCCTTCTTTCTCTGGTGCTTAAGAAGACTTCATTAATCAGAATGAGCAAATACTAACATGTTGCTGCATGGATGTGTGATCAATTAATCAACAAATGCCAAGAATATATATGTATATGTGACTGATAAAGAATATATTCCTCATGGCCCTATGACGATACTCCCTCAGCATCACTGAGAAAAGAAGAGAATGTGCAGTGTTTGTAACAAATGACTTTTGCCTGCCATCTGTGGGACATCTGGTCCACAAATGTAAACACCTTGTTGTCATAGTTACTACACCAATGTGCCCTCCTCTACCCTGTTTTCATCTGCTTTTTGTTTCTAACATGATTATTTTTGTTAAAATTGATGATCGTATGAGCTCAATCAAGCTTCAAATCAAGAATTTTCCTTTGAGCATCAATTGGTAGAATTTCAAAGTATATTAAAAAGCAATCCGGTGTCTACTGGGTATTCTAATTGCTAATTTAACAGTTTGTTCAAAATATAATCCTTTTACCTAATAGAATGCTGCCCGGATTTAACACGTCTTAAGAAAGCATTTTATAGATATCCCATTAAAATCGCTCCATCACTCAGAAATGCAATTCTTAGCTAACCTATAGTTTAAGAATATCGACAAATGTCATAGTAATACAAGATAATTTTTAAGAAAAATCTTTCTATATGGTAATTCACTCACAAACAATTCTTCAAAATATTACCAGGGTAATGGATTTAAATAGAACTAAATAAGCAATTATGGGACCTTTTAGTTACTTTCCTAACTAAATATTGATAATTTTAATTTGCTTTCAGCTAAATTGGTATTAAAATGCACTGTATATTAAAAAGAAAATCTGAGTTCAGTTATCAATAGATTTCATCAAAATAAAACAAATTATTTTTAATGAGTTACACAAAGAGAGAAATATATTCTCACATAAGCAGTTCTATAATAGAAATTAAAATAATCTGCTTATTTAACTGAACTCCTCTTTTGCAATCAACTATGATCAACAAAAAAATTTATCAAGAAATTTTAAAGATAATAGCAGAAACATTGTTTCCTACTGTGCAACAAATCCCAAGTTGCCTTGTTTGGAAGTTGTTTCCAGTTGTTTAGTAGCATTAAATAATAGTACATAGATGACATTTTTATTGTTTTATTTTTTCATCAATATTCATAAAATTTATCAGTGCCATGTATATTTACAAATAACAACAAAACCGGAAATTTGTCTATGAATTATGCAGAAATAAAGCAATATAATAGATTTACAAAGTAATGTTATAAACGCAGTGGTTTGTACTCATTTCTGAGATCAGTACACTGTGTTATTTCCAAGGTAAGGGAAAGATTTAAAAGTTTGATGTAAGTTTTGAATGATTTTCAGTTCTGAAATATGATTAATAGAATAAGTAACAAAATGTTAAGTGTTCTTGCTGATAAAGGTTTGTTTCACTTACATATTTAAAAGAAAAAGAACACTGCACTTTCTCACAGAAAAGACTACACTTTCAGGAGAATTTCTACTATTATCTTTATAAAAATGTTGCTATTATGTATATTACAAATAAAAGGAAAGCAAGATTCTCATTCACAAAATGTTGGGCTTGCAAAAGCAGCATGCAAAATAATTCATTAGTTTGCTATCAGTTCAATGTATGAAACTCTAACCCAAAATAATATTTGGACAGCAAAAAGAACCTTAAATTTTATAATTAATCTTTAAAAAAACAAATACAGTTTTTACAGTGAGTGCCGCGTGGATTTGTCTTATGCATCTATTCATTTAGGAATCTCTAAGTATTTTTTTTAAGTAGAGTATAAAATATAATCTATAATAAATGTTAAAATGGCATCAACCTCATTACAAGTTAAACGTGATTTAAATGGGTAGCGATTGCTTAACGTATCCGTAAATCGGCTACTCATTCAAATAACAGGCATTACTAAACCAGCAGCTTATGAATATTTTAAATTAGGTAACGATCTAGTTCAGTTATGGGATTGTGAGTGCTTGATTTATGCCAAAGGTATCTAATAGATTCAATTCATACCATAGCTTGAACATCTATACTACGAGGGAGAAGAGTAATAAAAGTGGGATATTTAAAAACATTAAAGAAATTGTGACACAGACAATGTCATCTTCCAATGCTTTGAATAGCTGAATATCTAAGGAAATTTTTAACAGCATAATGGCCAAGTTTAGAAATTCCCACCATTGATAGCTTACTATGACCTTTAGGTTGTGGAAAAATAATTTAAAGATTGTTTATTTTGATTAACCATGGCCTTCATTTTGATTCCAGGTAAATGAAGATAGTATGACCTTATACAGTGCCTTATTTTTCACTGGTGGCTGGCTGGCTGGCAGGCGGTTAGTGCTGCTGCAGAAGGCATACTGCTGATGCATTAAGCATGCTAGTGGCAATTTGAATATTTAAATTCTAGCTCTTAGGTTTATCATGCAAATTATAATTACAATAATCACATACCTTTATCACAGAAGGTGTTGGAAATGATGTCCTTGAGCTGCCGTGCATATCCCATACCTTTGAGAGAATTTCTATTCACATGCATTAATTCGTCTTCTGAAATTGAAGTAATTTCTCTTGTGATATTGTCTTTCAGTTCTTCCAGCATATGCAGGTTGTTTCAATACACTTTATTTTTTAAGTTTACCTAAAAATAAAAATTGCATACCATAAGGTCTGGGGATCATGGTCTTTTAAGTCCTTTGCTGTTGACCCTATCTATCATTGCAATTAACTATGGAACATTTTGAAGATAGGATCATCAGTGCACTGCCCGCCTCGGTAGCATAGATGGTAGCATGTCTGCCTTGCGTTCAAGAGGTCCTGAGTTCGAATCTCGGAGTTACCGGGATAAGGTTTTTTCCGTGTTTTTCCTTAGCCTTAAAGACGAGTGTTGAGTAACTCTAAGCTCTGTGGATCCTGGACTCATTTGAGCATCATATCACCCATTGACTTGACATTGGAGGGCGTAAATTACACCAACAAAAAAAAAAAAAATCAGTAGACTATGGCCATCATGATCCCCAGACCTTAGAATTTGTGATTTTTATTTATGGGGAACTTAAAAAATAAAGTATATCAGAACAATCTGCATACACTTGAACTGAAAGGCAATATCAACAGAAATTACTGCAATTTCAAAAGATGAATTATTGCATGTAAACAGAAATTTTCTTCAATTGATGAGACATGCATGGCAGCTCAAGGATATCATTTCTAACACCTTCTCTGACAAAGGTATGTGATTATTTGATTTATAATTTCATGATAAACTCAAGCGCTAGAATTTAAATATTCAACGTTGCAACAGTGTGCCTTATGCTGTAGCACTAACCGCCTGCCACCAGTGAAAACTAAGGCACTGTAGTTGTGATATATTTTGGTCCTAGTAATCATACATCTACCATTTCTTTTCCTTGTTGCTCTTGTACCTCGGGCCGAACTGCCGAGCCCCTCCCATCGGGGAGTTGTTCGGATTGGGTTGGACTCAAGGGGGCAGTGTGTTCCCGACACCCACGGCGAATTGGGTACCTCTGACCAGGCTACGGCCGCCTGGAGGGGGTAGAGTGTTGCCTAATAAGTCCCGGGTACTAGCCTGCAGAGCTAGTGTGCTAGATCACCAGGTGGCCCAACCGAGGTTTTCGGTAGTCTTCCCTGCGAGGTTGAAGCACGGAAGTGGCATATCCACTTCCACCCGTCTTGACGTTCTCCTCAGCTGGGGGGGCGGGGGCTTTTCAGACTCAAGCTATTGCCCTATGGAAAGAGCCCCAGTATCCATCGCTTCCGGGTAGAAGGAGGTCCGGTTCCTTGGTCCTACGGGTCCAGGACTATATCTTCAAATTTATAACACTGTATGCACACATTAACATCATTAGTCAGCATTTTACCTCAGAACTTTTTAGAGCCTGGAAAGGTTTTTAAATATTTTCTTGAACATAGAATGCATTTTATGTACATCAGGTTTATTTCTTTTGTTTGCCCCCTAGTAATAAAAAAATTTAACTTTAGTATCACTCTTTTATCACTCTTAATTTCAGAATCACTGCATGGACACTCAGTGATATTATTTCAGTCTCTCCCTATAAAATAAATTAATATCGCCACATTCATTTACTTCAGAAAACATTGACCTTTCTCTTTCTCTCAAATATTTTTGATCTTAGTATTAGAAACATGAGCTCCTGGCAACAATAAATGCAGTTATGTGGTTACAAGATTTGGCATTTTCCCAGTCGGTGGTAAATTATAAAATTCACCATAGGTGAATGTATCTCAGTATTCTTTTTGAACTGACATTTTCAGTGGCTGATCATGGGTCTAAATTCTGGGGCAAGCTGGTTTTGTCATATTCACTGCACACTGCACAATTATGATGAGGCACTGGAGAAACTGGCCTTCTGCAGCATGGAACTTCAGCACTATGCTGCCAGGTAACATGCATCCCCTCTCTTTCCCGCAGCAGTGACATAATGGTTACCATGGCAACCACATGCTTATAGGAGGCTCACAAGTATCATGCCTCTATGCCAGAGTAATGATGTGTGCCTAGAGATTCTTCACATTAGGCATTCACAGTTCGGCTTAGCTCTAGCACTGCCCGATACAAAACTTTAGATTTGCGGGTGCTTTAGAGGAAACAAAGCAAACTTATTAACATCTTTCAAGCCAGTTGATATAATTTAATAAAGGTTTTTTATAAAAGCAGGGACAACTGCTTCTGCAAAAAAGTGAGAAGTCCTGGCCTCCTATTCCTCCTTTGATCAACCGTCACTGGTGATTTTAGGGTAATTGTATAGCTCTGAGGTTAATTTACAATTCCATAAGTAAAATGGATATATCCCAATTATATGAAAAAAGCACATGAATTCAACGTATTTAATTTACAGCTAGGAGCAGTTCACTAATTAAAACCATTTATAGCAGTAAACTATGACATATTGAGCTACATTTTCTCCCCTTAAGAAACTAGAACTTCCTTACAAAGGTGCAGTAATCAAAGGATATAATTCTGCAGAAAGTATTTTACATAATTTGAATTAGTAACCTGAAATCAGTCCAAAAACCAATTTTCACTACAGTATTTAAGCACTTACCTTATGCCATATTCGGAATTATGCACTAAACAATTATATAATTTATATAAATAATTGAGGTTAACTATTCATTTTTATATAAATTTATGGTTAAAAGTTTTGTGCAGTTTTATAAATTTGAATTTCCTCTTTAGTTTGATATGTATATTTTTATTTTAGAGCAATAATTATAGTTTAAATGTACTTTTAAAGATGTTACTGCATCTCAATTTGTTATCCTGAATTCTGCACCACCAACTGCTATTACATAAATGCTAGGGCTTTCATGGCTAGGGTTATCAACTCCATTATACAACTTTTTGGACTTGTAGGCTGTGCTCTAGTTGTTTTTTCCTCTGATGTTTCTCTGATGCATCTGGCATCTTCAAGAAGGTTAAAGACAAGATAGCAACTCCAGAATCCAGAAAAGTTACATCGTGAAGTTTATCTCTTGTATTCTTTAGGGCAGAGAGGTTAATTTTAATTTAGGGGAAGGTTTGATCTAAAAATTGATACCCTATCTAAGCATGTCTGCACTCATATATACAAGAAATGTGATATTTTTCTTGGTACATATAATATGACGTACTTATGAGGGTCAGCTGATAAGTCCTGGGCCTCAATAAGAGAAAAAAAACTTTTAAAACTTTTTTTTCTATTTCTTAACATAATCTCCAGAAAGGCTAATACAGTTGTCATATCGGTGTTTTAATTTAAATAAACCATCTCTGTAGTGCAATTTATCAGGGTCCTCAAAATCGCTGCTTCCTGCATCACTGTGAAATCTTCATTCTCCAAGGAACTGTTTGAGGTTTGGGAACAGGTGGTAGTCACTGGGTGCTAGATCTGGCAAATATGGTGGATGTTCAAGCAATTTAAACTTTAATTTGCAGATTTTTCCCATTGCAATGACTGAACGATGAGACGGAGCATTGTCGTAAAGAAACAAGATTGTTTACTGTGCCAAATGAGGTCTTTTTCTTTTCACCTCATCACTCAAATGTTGCAGTAAGCTTGTGTAGTAGTCATCAGTGATACTTTTACTCTTTTCCAAGTAATGAATAAAAAGAATTTCCTGTGCATCCCAGAAAACACTCGCCAGAACCTTGTTAACTGACAATATTGACTTTGCCTTTTTTGGAGTTGGTTCACCTGCACAATCCACTGTTTTGACTGTGATTTACTTTCTGAATTATAGTGATTATCCAAGTTTCATCCATGGTAATAAACCATCTCAAAAATTCACTGGGATTTTTATGGCAAAACTCCAAATTCTTAACAGAAACGGTTTTTCTTTACAACTTTAGATCAGATGTCAACAAACATGGCACCCATCTTGCATAGACCTTGTGAACGCCCAAAATATTACTTAAAATATTTGCAGGTTCATTTGATATGTTTACAGCCTCTGCTATCTCAAACAATTTTAATCTGCATTCTTCCAGTAATAAATAATGAATTTTTTCAATGATCTCAGGAGTTGTGACCATCACAGGGCATCCAGAGCAGGGCTCGTCACTAGTGCTTGTACATCCTATTTTAAATTCTGCAATGCACCTTTTAATCATTTTATATGACGGAACAGAGTCTTTCAATGTACTGTCCATTTCTTTTTTTATTTCTTTAGTAGTTAAGCCTTTCAAATGCTCGTTTTTTCAAATCTTCAATTTTCGTCAAATCTCTAAATTTGTCTTGTTTAAAATGCTGTCATTCAAAAACTAAACAAGCTACTGACCTGTAACTATGGATACAAGCTAGTATAGAGTTAAACTATATGATGCTATCTGTCAAACTGGCCAAGTGGCACCATCTCTATGTGAGACCTGGGACTTATCAGCCGACCCTTGTATTACTCCACTTTTCCACCTTTGTACAGAACTGTTTCTTCTCAGAGTAATATTTTCTGATCAAAATGACCTGTTTTCTCTAAAACTATTTAAGATATTTAATTGGACACTTTATATGATAAAAGCAATATCTCATCCCTATTATTAATCTACTTTGGTAGTATTAAGAAGTTAATTATATTTAAAAACAAATTAATTTATTAAATTTAAAGGGAGTCAATTAATGACACTAAACAACACTTACTTTTAAATTTTTCCGGAACATGTTTCAGAGACTTTGCCTCCATCCTCAACCGGCCATCGACTGATTCTCTTGGTGGAGTTGACGATATTTTGTCATAGGTTTCCTCTAGTGGCAGTTCAAGGAACTTGCTGAACAAATCTTTCTGGATGATACCACATGGGAACAAATCTTCATTTCAAAAAATAGGAACAAAGTATTCAATTTCGACATCCCCCAGAAAGATTTGTTCAGCAAGTTCCTTGAACCGCCACCAGAGGAGACCTTGACAAAATATCATCAACTACCCCAATGAGAATCAGTCGATGGCTGGTTGAGGATGGAGGCAAAGTCTCTGAAACATGTTCTGGAAAAAGTTAAAAAGTAAGTGTTGTTTAGTGTCATTAATCGACTCCCTTTAAATTTAATTTATTATAACAACACTGTTTTCAACACTTCCAAGAAAGAAATTGAAATTAATTGATGCTTAGTTTCCATTGAAAAGATGTATAGTTAAGAAATATATTCTAGGTACCTTTCTTAAGAAACTGCATTACAGTATAAAAGTATAGGGTCACTAAAATGAAGGATTCCAGGGCCAGGTTCCATTATTTTTATTACGTCTTCTGGTGTAGGCCATTTTATAATTATTGGCTGCCGATGCTTTTCAGCCACATGACCTGTCAAATGTCAGCAGCCAATAATTGAATGACATGGCTCTCACCATTGTGGAGGGGAACCGAGAGTTGTCAGTGCAATGGAGCCAGCACAGCTACATTAAAATCACCTCTCAAATACGCAGCATATCTGTTATTGTTTCATTAAAGAAAATGAGACCTATTACTTTTCTAGCATTTATAGCACACCACACTCTAATTTTCAGGTCATAGTGAGATGTTAACAGTAGCACAGATTTTTCTAATGCCTAATATGGATTATATTCTTGCTATTTTGTTAAGCTAGTTTGTTTATAATATTTTATGCTAGTGCTCTAAACTGGCACCATTTTCATGTAGTTTATTTTATGTTAAAACTGATCTAGAACAGATAGTTAAACTGAAAAATGCAAAGCCATGGTCAGAGATTCGTGGTTCAGATCTCAGCCATGGCACTGAATTTTTCAGTTTGACCCTATCTGTCCAAAACCTTAGCCTATACATGGCTAGTGTGAAGGAACGATTAATTTGCATCAATTAAATGATTTAGAATGTTTCTTGTCTAACGCTGGACCCAAAACTTCAAATGTATAAAGTATTACAAGAAACACCTGTTTGAGAGGTAAGGATATTAGAGTGCCTTTGGTGGCAGCATTTTGCTGGCAGCTCTCAGTTCCCCTGCAGATAGGAGAAAGTCTGCAAATGCATATGTTTTAATGACCTTATATATAATTGAATTAATAGTAACAGCATTTGAGTGGGAAAGAACTGCTAGATGATCAGTGCCACATTGAATTAAGAGGCATACAACTGTGCCCTGTTAAAATCTCAGTCTGATGTCTTGGATAGTATCTAAGATAATGGGTCATGAAGTTAACAAATTTAATATTAATACACTAGGGGTTTTAATCTCCTTGAATATTTCTTTCCATTAAAAATTAATCCCATAGTTATCAGATACTGTTTATCTTTAAGGGTGATCCATTTCGGAAAAGTATTTCTAAAATTCTCTGTGACAATATGTGATTTCAGTTACATAAGTTTCAAGAAATGAAAAGCCTTTATTCTATAGTAAGTCACATCATAACTCATGCACTCACAAATGAATATCACCAGATAAATTTCTCTATGAAACGTCCTTGTTGGATGTTGCACCTAATCTATTACAAGGAAATTTACTGCAACATTTCAAACCGGAGGGGCTGTATAAACTATCTGATGTAAAAATTATGAGGCATTTAATTCTGTTGCTTATGATAGCTAATAATGAATATTTTGCTGCTGCATTGTATTGACGGATTGCTAAAGCATTCTGCTGAGAATTTCAAAGTTCATATACCAACTTTATTGGTATAAGATGGAAATGAATGGCAAATAAAATGTTTTTCAACATCACTGCCAGTAGACACCCATTAATAAAGAAATCCTGATATCTAGATAAAATAGGTGTCTTGTATATAACTATATCAATTTGCTTTCATTACAAAGTATACAGAAATAAGATTTTGGAACTGATAACTCCTTAAACATAACATTTTGAAAACTGCTTTGCAAGTAGATTATACTAGCATCTTAATCCCTGTTTTTAAACAACATCTCATTCTCACCATTCCTGTATATCCACAAATTATTTTTTACCTTTCCAGAAACCTTCATATCCTTTTACAAATACAATTTTGTAAATTATTCTCCAAAACAGAAAATGTAAATGCATTTTTTGTGCTCCTCTAAAAACAGAACAAATGTCACTATGCATGAATTTGTAATAAGCATGAAATGTGAAACATAGCAGAAGTGGGATAGGGCAAAACAAATATTATGAAATTAATGAATACTTTTCCCCCTGTATATATATATGAAGTGTTGCAATTGGAATGAAATTATTTAGTATTTCAGTTCCAATATTACCGGCCTATTAAAGTAAATTAAGCCCAATCCATACTTCTGTAATGTCAGTGTAATGATGTTGGTAGTCATACATTAAAGACTCATTGCTATGTTGTAGTCTCGACGAGACAGTCTGTAGATGCAAGTCCTAACTACAACATTTTAACTTACTTCCTTGTAAAACTGCAGTTTCATGTACTTATGTACACCCATTTTAGATGTTGTCCAAGGACAAATGTTCCTAAAATCAAATACTTCATGTTCCTTTGCAAGAGGTTCCAAAATACAATACTAATAACACCAGTTTGAACTACTCCAGGATTCATTAAAGCTATTTTATAAATGTGAATATATAACCTTAACAAAATTTCATAAATGGAGTTGGATTTCCAAATTGGAAATATTTGTGTCATCTTTCAAGTGTTTAATTATATATAACCACAAAAACAAATTATTTATCCTTTTTGTAAGAAACTCACTGATATTAATATAAAGTACACACAATTAAAACTCTGCAAGCAATCTTGTGAGATTCATTTATTGGTTTTTGAAGAGTTCAACAACAAATGGTAATAAAATGTATTTAAAATGTATTAAGAAATAAAGAAGATAAGTTTCTAAGAAACCTAAAATTATTTATCATAATATACATAAAGGAGAAGCATATTTTCTTAAGCGTTTTCTTTACTCAAATAATATAGATGTAATATATTAATCTGTGAAGCACTAACTGCTAGATCCATCAAAGAGACATACTTTCAATTGTCAGAGTCAAACATTAGGTAACACATTTTGTTCGATATAAATCAATGCAATTAATATTTTTGACCAACTCTATCACTAGAAACTAAAATATATCCTTTAAAATTTTATAGGAGGATATTTCTAAGAATACACTTTTTGAGCTCCTTAGAATGCAAAATTTGGATTTTTATAAAATATCTCTCTATATCAGTATTTTACTCAAGAATAAAACATCTGAAAAGCATTAATTTCAAGAAAACTTAGATATCTTTCAAATTAGACTTAAAGATTTTGGAAGCTAAAGAGATACCAAGAGGTTTAAATTCTATAACCAAAAATTAAAAATTGCAGTGTTTATTATCACATAGTTATAAATGAATTGATATTATAGAAACTTGAGATGTTCTTCAATATTGGATTTAATGGTGGGATTCAATATATCATTCATGATATATATTTGACAGAGAAACTACTTTTCACCTTTGAGTTTAGTTTAAAATAAACTCTTAATTTAGCTTAATTAAGAGGGAAAATACTCCCATGAAATTTTTCCCGCATCAAGAAACTTTGCATGTAAATTTTTTGATATACACTGTTAGCTCCAGTATTACTTAATCTTAAGGGATATGCCAAAATTTAATATATGAAAAATGTAGTGTTCATTAGGTATAAAATTCATACTAATTAATTTTCTAAACTAGCTGTTTTTCGTGTATAGTTTATTCTTTTATAAATTTGAGCTCTTAAATAGTTTAAGCATTATATGGAAGTCTGAAATATAGTTTTTATCTTCTTTATGACCTCATACAAAGCACATTTAATATTAATGTTTGCCATATAGAAAATACTTGGCTCTTTCTTTAATTTCCTTTTGCTGCTGCATAGCTGCCATCAAATATGTTGAAAAGATTTGCAATGAATACTCAAAATTAATGGAATCAGAAAGAAAACCAAAGTTGGGCTTGAATAATCCACAGAATAACTTTAAAAAAGAAATGCTTGATGTAGTAAGTTTTGCAATTCTTAAGCTTAAGGTTTTTCTGGTTCCTTCTTCTGTAATACATCTTTAACACAGTTTTCATGGAGGAATTACATTTCATTTAAAACTTCGTGGCAATAAAGATATAATGAAGGAACCTATTTTGAGCTACATAGTATCTAAATCACTAAATTCATTTGTCACATAAGGATTTGCATATATGTAGTTTTATCTGCCACTATAAGAAAAAACACTTCACTATACAATACTTTTGTTAAAAAAAGTAGACGTTTTACTGTCAGATATGAATAATTTCTGCAAAGAGTTGAATTATCTCTACCAGAGTAGATCAAGCAGAAGAATAAAGTTAAAATTTGCAAGTGTTCAGTAATGCCTACTCCAAAATAGTGCGAAAGACATTATGTTATAATTTCTTTGACTATCATTTACCTTGTATATGGCTTAGTCCGATGTTCAATTTTTCTTTAGTTATCTGAAAAGCCAGAAACAAACATATGACATGTATAATATACAGAGATATATTTTATTATTCTGGTTTCATAGCATAATTAATATTAACTATATAATTGTTAAAATTGAATACAGGTCCACTAGCATAAGCTGAAAATGAACTAACCAACAGTTACAATTGATCATGATTGATAAATTCTTCTTCTCAAATTTCTTCAGATATAAAACTTACATCCAAACTTTCAACATTTTCTGAATCACTCATTTTGACATACAGTTTACCATTTGTTATTTTTGCATCACCATAGTTACGATTCTTGGCTATTCAAAGCCTCCAATATCATCTTACATCTAGTAAAAACATTGATTCTAAATCTTTTTTAAACAATTTTAAATATTTTTATAATTCATACGAGTAATTGAAGTACAGTTTTTCTTAGGTAACGGATAAAAATTACATGTGGGGCTACAGTTTGAAGTTTATCATGCTCGTGTAATTTAAGCCCTTAGTGCTAAACTCCGCAGGCATTAAACTGTTTCAGTCACTAATAAACATCCACTTACTTACCTCACAAGTCGCATAAATAATTATTTTCTGATGCTAAAATAAGAAATGAAAGCTGAAATTAAAGACAAATGTCTTTTGGAGTACCATTGTTTTATTTTTCTTGTAAGTGACTGGAAACATTATTTGTTACTGAACTCTTCAAATCTTTATTTTCATACTGAGCCCATACAAGAGAGTGAAGACACTTGGAAGAAATCCAGAATTAATAAATAAATATAAGTTATCAAAAGTGGTTGTTTTACTATATTAACATGAATCAAAACAAAATTATGCCTACCTTAATATGGAAATCCTGAATTAAAGCATACATATATTCACAAATATATTGTATAAAACAGAAAAAAAGAGTTACATTTGAACCTCTGTGTGTATATGTAAATAAACGAGCTATATAGAATCCTGAATACCCCAGTGAAACTATTAGCTCATGAGATCAGAGCTAGAAAATACTTAATTTAGCAACAATACATTTTGAATTAAAACTTCCATCTTGTTATCTGTATCCCTGCTTTCATATACCACATATGTCCTGCATAAATTGTAAATGCAAAATGTTTAAACTTGGGAGTAAGAAATAAATGTTGAAGTAGGTTGCAAAAAAGCTGCTATTGTATTTATATTTTATTGTTAAAGGTTGTCTCACAAAATCATTATTGCTGTGTGAAAAGAAAATGTGTATTGTTTCTGAGAATGGCATTCTGACTTTTATTCATTAGCAACAGAAATTTGATCATTATAATTTATGACAAAAATCAAAAGGCAGCATGTTTCAGTTCTTAGGCTAATGAACTGAAATGTTTATACTACCATTATGGGCAGAGGAAACAAAGGATGTGTTTCTTTCTAGCAGTAAACAATTCTGGAATCTAAACACAAATATGGCAACATGGTGACAGGCACTAGCCTGTGTAATGAAAAAAAAACTAAAGTTCTAAATCTTATATTATTCCATTGATGCACATTATCATCATTATATATTATCATCTCATTAACATTATTATTATTATGATTATTATAATACAATATAAAATAGGGAGAGTAAAAGCCTTTTCATATGCTTAAAATAATATATGCTTAATAACCAGTTCTTATTTTTACTAAATAATATTGTGATTAAATATTGGCTCATAGTTTGAAGCTGGTTTAATTTAAAAGTATTATACTAACATTATTATTCCTAAATATAAGGTTATATTATTATATTCCAATAGGCTTTCTCTCCTCAAAGAAAGCAATGTTAAAGAAAAACAAAATTAAAATAATATATTATTATTATTATATTTATATTCTTGTTACTACTATTATCATCATCATCATCATCATCATCATGAACATGAAGTGAGAGAATGATAGAACCGTTCATCTTTTGTCAGCATGGATTTTAATAATTGTTGGTGGGGCTTTGCAAACTTTACTGTTGCTCTTTTATATACATATATAAATAACAAACAAATAATGCAGAATTATATAGAAGGAATAAGAGAGAATTTTGTTGTATAAATAAATATTAAATAATTTATTTAAATTTCTCTAAGACTTTGAAACACAAAAGATTTTTATGACTTGTTAAACTTATATGATAAATACAATTGCTCTCAGGAAGTAGTAGGTTGCCACAATTCATTGTATATAAATAACTATAAAATTATGCAAAAATATCTCTTGCATTAAAAAGAAGATCAACAATGTTAAGAAAATGACTTTAATTCTTATATAATGAAGTATTACTGTAATATAGTAGCTAAATTTATAAATTACAATTAGTATATTTTTGTTTTTGGACGGGATTTCATTAACTACTAAGATATACCTTCACTTAATATTTTAACCAAACTTAAGTTTTTAATGATGGCTGCTTAATGTATTCATCAACTTTCTCCTGTTTAACGATCAAGCTATGTTAGAAATTTTTTTTTTTTCATTGTTGCTGATATCACTAACATTAGTTCAAATTTTCACATCTGAGGAACTTAAAGGCACTTTCTAAACTGATAAGACAGATTGAATAAATTAGTATCCGATACAAAATTTACAACTTATGCTCAAAATCTCTAAGCTGTTTTGCAACTTTAAGGGAAGACTGCAGTTCTATGCCACCAGTAATTACTCTGCCAAAGTTTCATACCTTTTTCTCAGTTTTATAACTGCAATAAATAGAGAAGATGTTTTCAAGCACAATATCTACTCTACAGATGTTCCAAAAGCAGCGGATGAATTAAAATGGTGATCACAGGGCAAATTTAAGATGTAGTCAACTTTTAACAAATATATACAGTAAAATATAGATTCCAACTTGAAGGCTGTGGTCCAGGGACCCATAGTATTCTGAGAGTTTTAAGGAGATGTTTATTGCTTATCGAAGACAGCTGCAGTGGATAGACCATCACCAATAAGGAGTCAACATCTGCTGAAGAAGACACACAGAGTTAAGGACAAAACACTGTGTGAATTTTTGTCTACTGCATGAAAATGGCTGGATCATGGTCTGGCATCTACATTTCATTGTATTAATGCCAAGCATGAAACTTAGCTTTTGTTTTTATCTAACTTTTGGCCACTTTTATTAATGTTTACATATTTGTAATTTGTAGCATTTAAAATTGATCACTGTACAGAAGTACCTGTTAGAAACATTATAAAGTATCTTTTATTATAAGTCAGATCTGAGAAAAAGGTTCATAAATAGCATTAAATGAAATTACATAATCAAATGCAATGCTGCAGTACAGCATTTGAACTTTGGTTTTAGAGGATGTGTTGCATAAACTTACAATGATAAAAATGATAAAAATGATGAAAATATAAAGTTAAAATCTTTTTTTACAACAAAAATCTGAAAAACTATTTTGGCTGAATTGACTACAGTCTCCCCGAAAGTATTCTTTCAAGGGAAATAGAAGCATTTATGTTGAAACCTACCTTGAAATTTTGATCATGAAGTGATTTGTTATAAAAGGGCAGTATACAAAGAGTTGGCTGCAGGTTGACTTTTGAGACATCCTATAATGTAAATACTTATGTCCCTAAGCTCTTATTGCCTGATCTCACAACACCAGTGGCCAGAATTTTAATGTTAAACCTGAATCAATATTAGTGTCTCTCCAAATCTATGGTAAAGGTTAGGGTGGTCCAAATAAATAATAAATAGTCACTGATGTCAATAGATATTGAGTGAACTGTTGTAAGAATATTGTCAGAAGTTTTATAGCCGTACCTTAGCATAGTGGGCTAGAGTATGTACTTCAGTTTCCTGCATACGGAATGCACTTTGGATCAATCCCATCCCTAGGCAGTGTGGATTTTAAGTCCCGGGCATAGGACTGGTGCACACTCAGCATCGTGAAGAAAAGAGGGGCTACTCTAGGTTGCAAACACTGGTCTTGAAAGCCAACTTTCTGGCTGGGGTTGCTGACATTATGACCACATCCCCTCTCTGTATCAGTTGTATGATTCCCCACCTCTGTCTTGTGTATGTGGGCATGAGGTGGCATCGGCATTGGCAGGCTCAGGCCTGCTTTGGGATATTATGTCATGGGTTAGGTTTTAGCATTTTATATTTCAAAGTCAAAAGAAGGCACCAAAAATTTATAAAGTTTAATTTCTTAAAGGTATCCATAAATTTAACCAAACTACTAAATGTGCAGCAGTGAAGATAGAGAATCGATTAAAATTAAAATTTCTTGTCACCATATATTTTTTTTTGTCCTGCACCGTGGCGTAGTAGGCTGAGGCAGCATGTCTTGGTCCCTGGCCACGGAAAGCGGCCCGGGTTCGATCCGGATGGTGGGGATTTTAGGTGCCGGGTACAGGATCAGTGCCCACTCAGCATCATGAGGAAAGTGAGGAGCTTACGCTAGGTAAGCGACCCTGGTCACGGAAACCAACATTCCGGCTGGGTGATGCCGAGATGCTGACCAATTCTCCTCCCCGTATCGGTTGGATGATCATCCACCTCTGCCATGCGTAAGTGGATGTGAGGCCGGCAGTCGGGTTGGTAGGCCTTGGCCCTCTAAGGGCTGTCACGCCATGGGTTATTATTATTATACATATTCTTTTCCAGCAAAATATTTTGCATATAAGTTCATGAGATCATTGACTTATTTATGTCTCCATTGTCTTACAGGGTTAAAATTACACTGGAGCGACAAGCGTACAACAGTACTCATACTTCCACACTCTGGCTCAAATAGGATACATACTCAGTCTATGTTCCATATCACTGCCACAGTATAATTCTGGCTTCAATTTTGAACTCTGGTATTTAAATCTGACAGCTACATTTCTTTTAAGTACAGCCTTCTTATTTCAAAAGCTTCTTTTATAGGAATTTCTCATAAGTAGGTTTCAGCATGAAACTTGTTAAGATAGAAAGTTCCTGTAAGTTCTCCACTGAAGTACAAGGAATTACAAACAGGTTTTTAAAATATTAGAAATTATGATTTACTTATAAATTTAAATTCACCTTTCATATTTTGTTATTATAATTTCGCTTAAAACTTATATTTCAAGATTTGCTGCCTCATCATAAGTATTTATTGCTAAAGTATTTAACTCTTTTATTTAGATCTTTATTTATTTAAGTGTTCACTTAATACCAAAAAACCTGTACCACTATACCTCTAGCCCAAAGGATCAACAGTGTTAAGAGTTGAAGAAAGCTTTATAAATACTTCAGGTATATGCACATATTGGAATTTTAAGTACACTAGCTTCACTATATATCCAAAGCTTTTGGTATATAAATTTGAGCAACATTGAGACAAAATTAAAGTAAGAGCTTCACTAATATTTACTAATGTGCCATATAGCTTGGAAATTGAGTCGAAAGTCGCTGATGATGCACACAAGGTCAGGAAACCAGGCAAGTAAAAGTCAGTGAAGTTTAATTGTAAATTTTGACTCAAATGTTACTCAAATTGATATTTATGCCTCACTGTGTTCCTCTTTAAGTAATTGGCTTTATTTATTATTAGAATATGTTTTTGAGATGCTTTCTGCATTATCTGCTTACTCTCATTGCTTAAGGGCCAACTACATTGACTACCATATGTCCTCTTGGAGTAAATCATTTAAATTCCAGAAAAAATGATTAAAAAACCATGGAATCCTCTCTTTTGGGAAAATGCAGTACACTGTTTTGATATTTGCATATGCAAATTTAATTTTTTAACACTCTTTATTAGTTTTCTACATCAACACTTATTGAAATGCTGTTTCCTTCATCAACTCATTGTGTTTTCCCACAGGAGAATAATTTAAAGTCCTGTATATCAGTTTGCCAGGAATTTAGACAATTTATACTACAAAAACATATGGCACATAAGACGAACATTCTTAGGCAGTGAGTCTAAGAGTAAGTATATGAAATATTTTCCAGTAAGTTTTGGTGTGAAAACTGAAGCTAGAGTAATTAAAACTTCAAATTATACATGGAAATTACAAAAAAAGTTAATATCTCAAAACAAATAATTCAAAATGTTTCAACTTATTGGACTGTAAAACTGTTCCCTGAACTTTACATTTGAAGAATGTGGAATTCAAATACTCATGAGGGACTTCAGTTAATCAGATTTTCCTGAAGTCCTTATATTACTTCAAATCTGTAAATCCTAAAAGGAGTAATAAGATTTCATCTGCAAGGTGTGTCTGGCATCTGAAGATTGCTTCTGATAAACAGTTTTGGAGTTCCATTCTCTTAACCTTATTTAACAAAGATGGTACATGACAACTATTGTTGCTTTTAACTTTAGCCACATGTGCACATGCTGTACTATGCTTCTCTGAGATCAGATACTTCTTATGATTGGCTAAAGCAGTTCATGTCATAAGTATAAGTACATTTGGCTAGCACATTTGAGAGAACAGTATAGCGAACAAACATTGACAGAAAAATTCTTTATGAGTATATCACTGTTTGAAGGTGAAAACAAATACAGCTTGTGTAAAACATTGTGACAGACCAATATGATGAAGAAAGGAGAAAAGAGAACTGGTGAGCGTGGTGGTGGACTAGAAGTGTTACCAGAACTGAGAGGTAGTCACATGTACAGTCAGCGTCAAAGATAATCTCACCACACCTCGCATCTATTCTCATTATTTATCATTATATGCAGCCTTGTGAATCTATGGGCATTTCACTGCTTGCTTTGACCACGATTTCTCCTCCTTCTGCTATAAAATTGCACCAATAACCAAAAGAAACTACATATATGTTTACAGTCTAGATCGTATTGGCTAAAGGAGAAAGGGGTGGAGTATGTGCATTCAGTTTGTTATACACTCTTCATATCATGATTGGCGGCCAAACCTTATTGGCTATTGCAGGATACTCCTTTTGAATATGCTAAGGGGAACAAATAATGTGTGCCCAGGTTAGCGAATGTGTGAGAACATTTTCAGGATGGAAATTAAAGTTTGAATGGCATCCATTAAATATATAGTAAGGTAGCCTTTTGTAAGAAAAACATAAGCAGTACATGGACATCTCCCCCCACTTTAATGAAATCTTTTTATCCAGTATTTTACTGTAAAACACTTTAACACACATTGTAATTGTAATTACAGTAACAGTGCGACCAGCCTTCCACTCCCCACAATATATCCATGAGTAACTTTTGCTAGTATATGGCATAGCTGATTTAGAGACAATAAACATGTTTTGGTTTCAATTAACACCAAAAAAGGCAAAGAGATCAACCTCTCCTCTTTCCCCCCTTATTGCTGTGTTATCAAACCATGCTCCATGATAGATAATGTAACAATCTAGAAAAATCAGCCAAAGATTTTCTTCCGCAATGTGAGTACAATGTACTTAGTATACTCATAGAGATAGTAGTACAGTGATCTCTATTATGAATTGGTCTGTCAGTGCTATTGCATACCATTGCTTCAAAAGTAGTGGACTATCACAACATTTTACACAAGCGGCATCAGAATTTGTTTACCCTTTGTTAAAGTTTGCTCACTGCAATATTTCAGAAAACTCTTCATACTGTGGAGATGTCACTATGTAACATAGATTATGAGTAACAATTGTTTTAATATATTACAGTCGTTCATGAACTTTATGTTTGATATGATGATAAAGCAATATGCTCATTCCAATAAAGGTAAAGTTTAAATGGGAAAACTAATGCTCTCACTAATAATTTGAGTACAAATTTTTAATTTATTGATTAGTCAGAGGATCAACAAACTTATTTTGTTCAGGTGCTTCTGAAAATAAATTGTTTTTAAGGTTCTTGAATATATTAAGTCAAAACTGTTATTTTAAATTAAGAACTAAATCATATAATAGAAGCTGATTCTGGGTCAGCATAACACTTATGCTTAATGTGAGATGAAATCGAGATAAGTTAGGCATTTAAAGCCAACAACATTTTGCTGACCATAAAAATGTTATTCCAGCACAGGAAAGGAGTAGGGAAAGGTATTACTTTGTAAATGAATTTGATCAATAATACTCTTTGCTATTGCTACAATTGTAAGCTGTCATGTGCCATCTTTCTTCAATCAGACTATATTAAGAGAAGTTTCTTCAGCCTTGTTTGTTGATGGCAACAAGGATCATCCTAAGCAGAAGATAATCTCCTCATGACTTATATGAAGTGATTAACTTAAGGATCAGGTAAGTAATTTCTTCTAAAAGATTGAATTTTTGTTACCCTTATGATATAGTTTTCCCACTTTCAAAATTGTGTGTAACATAGTTTTCACAAACCACAATTTTTTAATAAATTGGTATTCTCTATCCAAGAACTATTAAAGATGTAGTGTTTACATTTTTAGAACACTTTTCGCAACTTTATATCTGTTGAGCCAGTATTATTCAAAGAGAGACATATGCTTTACTAACGACTAGAGGGAGTTATCACAGGTATATGTCGTATAGCTAAGAAAAAATTCTATCTACTTATTAATAATTAAAATAATATAATTCTTGTGAATTTCTACAATATTTTGTACCTGAAACTTCCAAAGAATCACATTCTGTAATTCGAGGCAAATTATTGTTGAAAATCTTGCATATGGGGTAACTTTTGCCTATTTGTTGAAGACTTAATTAGTAACAACTGTCCTGCTACTAAATTAAATGCTGATTTAATGTGTAACCTATCAAAGTATTGTAATGATCTTTTATCATCACAGAAGCATTTCTTCATTTTTATACAATACAATACTTTATTCATCACATTACACTTACATAGTTGAGCAGGCGCTCGTAAATTGGTGACTCGTCAAAATTTTAAACCTAAACTTTTAATTATGTACAATATCTAGAGTATATAGTTTTCCTAAAGTTGAACAGACACTAAGATAAAATTGAGATCACAGTGCATCATCCATGTATTTCTGAATTGAATAGTATGCTTTGTTGGTGAATAAACTTTTGACTGTTTGCTTAAAAGATTTTGGTTTTGGATTTCCAAAATCAAATATAATTTGATAATATAAATTTGATAGTATAAATTTCCAAAATCAATATAATATTTCTATTTTAGAAAGTCCATTGTGTTATGATCATTATTAACATCATTGTTATCATGATCATTATTATTGTTGTTGCTACAGCATCCAATTAGTCTGTCACAATTATTGCAAAAATCAAAACTGTAGTATTAATTTTCAGAGTTGGGTCTGAAGTTAGTGTTGCAATTATTGGGAAAAAATAATATGTGCTGCATTAACACATTACACTCTGCATCCAGTCCTCTAAAATATTATTATTATAAGCTTATTCATCTGTCCCCTTCTTTTTAATAGAGATACATTTTCATAACTCATTTACAGATGTTAATATAAGGGATGGGATAGCCAAATTCTTTCAAAAGTAAGTAATGACTTTAAAATTATGTAACTCTTTGCTTTGCGCACAATTTAAAGAAAGGAAAGAAAAAGAATTTAAAAGAGCTCTTTGTAATTCAGAAAAGTATTAATGATGATAATAATAATTAATTAAGGCTTCATGGGTGATCAGTCGCGTCAAATTTAAGAAGATCGAGCTTTCGGCCATTTTACACTCTATGGCCTTCATCAGGAACTAATGAATTTTCTACGTAACATAGATAACTCTACTTTTCCTTGCATTAACATTTAGTTTATTTTTCCCAAAATATTCAACCAGTGAATTTGTCTGTTCTTTTATATTATTTTGTAAACTAATTTCTGATTTATACCAAAAAATCAAGGATGTGTCATCCGCGTATGCTATTGCTTTGCTATTGTTGAAATCTGGCATATCATTTACATAAAGAATGTATAGTACAGGGCCAAATACTGATCCTTGCGGTATTTCCAGCATTTGAAAATTCATAAGAATAATGATCGTCTTCCTTGGCAGTGGGTAATATGTTATCCTCTGGCTTCCAAGATTGCAGGTTTAAACCCGGCAGTGTATAGTGGAGTTTTCGGGCGTAAAAGCCCTTCCTTCGAAATGGGAGTAAACAAGGCCGTCCGTATCGTAGATTTATGGCACGTAAAAGAATTTCAAGCCTCATAAAAATACACCTGAGCAAAGAAAAATACTCATTTAATACCACTATTAGATTACATTATAGAAGTACAAAAGCAAAACCTCCAACTTAGAACCTACGAGTACATCATGAACTACATCGCTACCGCTTCTGCACTGCCTACCGCACCGTTCCATCATTGTATTTATGACAGCTAATTATTGTCTGCGTCATCCTCTACCTCATTTAGAATGCTAGGCTATTTACCAAGCACGAATTCGTACATTCGTTTCCTTGCAATTTTTTTATTACCATTTAGTTGCTCCTCAGTCGGTTGGTGACATCTTATTCCAGGTAACTGGTAGTATATGGTTACAAATCTTTCAAACTTACCTTGTAGAAAACCATAATTTCTTCAAAATCAGGTTACCATACTGCAGGAGGATTCCAACGTCCATAACATTAGTTTAAGGCATATAGGGAAATTGTAACTGTTCGCAAATAGATTTTCGGGTGCTATAGCGTTCATTCGTTAGACCCAGAAATGAACCCGAAAAATGAGTTCCATTATTGCTTAAAATATACTCCAGTATACTAAACAACATTAACAAACCCTCCACATTCCGATTACAAGTAACTGAAATCAATCTTAATTTCAAATAGAAGTCTAAATTTGATCCTGTGAAACGCGCCAGGATAATAATAAAAAAAGGAAAGAAACAACAAACAAACAGTCAAAGAAACTGTCTAAATCCAGATAAGTTATGAGTGCAGTCATGTATAAGAAGAGCGAAATGTAATTTTTCATAGACTTTCGTGCATTGCAAAAATGAGCAGTGAGCTTCCCTCGCAGAAAAACAAACTGTACATTTATATATGATTTATTGAGCACTAAAGATGACACATCTCGGGTTATCCTTGAGCTTGGCTCTGGCCCTTTTGTAAAACCGCACATTATTGCTATAATTTTTACTTCTGGTCCAGTGAGGACACCATGCCCTTAGAATATTTGAAGCTTAAGTCAAAATTGTTAAGCATGGTAAATCTCGGTTATACTAACGAAGTTAGTTTGTCAAACATTCCGTGAAATGTCGTTCTGGAACTGTTTTATTTCTTAGTGTCAACAGGGTATACACCTCACATTGGAGCATTGCACATTGTTTAATTATTTCTCCCATGTTAAGTATGAGTAGCCATTTCCAATTATCGTTCTGCTAAATACAATTTCTCGCATAGGCTGTCTTTAGCAAATGACATGTGTATCTTACCATCGATTCATATGATCATTTCATAGTTTTGCCACGTTCCTAAAGATGCCAGTTTAAAAATATATCAAAATTGTCTCTGCAAAGCAATATATCAAAAGGGTTAGACACGCTCTACACATTAAAGCAGTAAATAAACATTCACTTGCTAAAGCTAATGCTAAAGTAGCCTTTAAGAACGCCAAGTTCCAGCCCTAAGTAACCACATCTGGCTACTTAGTAACCACTATTAGAAAATGTGTTTAAAAGTATGGTTCTAGGTTAATATCCTATATCACAAAACATTCTGTAAACCTTTAAGATTAACTTATTAGTTCTACGACTATTTGTAAACTATACGTAGGGATTCAATCACTGCAACTTAATTTTTCTGTTGGGTTTAAAGCTTCCTTGAAAACCCTTTATTGTTAAAGGTATTTATAGGTAAATATCCTAACGGGTTTCTCAAATATTCTTATGATTTAAAAACTGGCTACACCGTATTAGCAAATTAGCTATTAAACTATAATTTTGCAGTGCACTGCCAGAATTCGCTGCCCAAGTGCCTTCAGAAATTTACAGAACCAACCAATGAAGTTGACTTCAGTCGATCGTACTTATATAATGAAAATCTATAAAATTTAGTCGTTTTTAGTTAATTCCTACAATTTTTAGCATATTTTCCTCCGATAACATACCACAATCGTTACTAATTTCCCCATCATACAAATCATCAGCGTACACTCCGCTATCACCTACGGTATCCGAATATATGCACAGAGCTGTCAATACGTATTACGGTTAATCACCGAAGCTGGAAGGCACTGTGGCAAAACAAAAGGAGTTCAACAACCAAAGGATCCATAACTAAATCCTTTATCCCTTCTGTTATTGGAAGAATGAAAGTCAATATACCTGCAACACTAGAATTCACATCCATCATCACAGACCACGGAAAAACCAAAGCATATCTCCAGAGATTCCACATTACTGAAATCCAACATGCATATGCGGAAAAGGACAACAAACAGACAACCATATAATATATGTCCGGAAATAAAGCTACAAAGAACAACACTAATTAAGGAAATAGAGAAGAACGAGAAAACTGGCCAGTAACAAATGAAAGACTTATAAACAATCATCTTAGAGACTCTTACCAATTTACGAAATCAATAAACTTATAAGATGATTCAATTGACATTTAAGACTTGCAGAATCATTATTGCCTAGAGAATAATAATCAACAAGAAGCGAAGACAAGTGAAGTGCAGTGCGGCAAGTGAATTAAAGTGCAGTGTAAATAACAATACTAAACTTTACAAAATTGTAAAATGTAAATATTCAATGCATATACAGTGTGATCCATATAAACCTGAACCATTTCAATAGGCCATAACTTTTGAACCAATAATAGGATACACGTGCAACTTTGGGAGAATATAATACACAATTGGGAGAGTACATTACACTATTTACACCTCAGAGAAAATGTTGGAAGTGTCCTCCACCAGTATCTATACATGTTTGCATTCGTCTCTGAAGTTTTACGGAGAGTATCATCGCCAATGTTACTTATTTCAGTTCGAATGGATTCCTTGAGAACATCAATTGTCCGTGGCCTATTCTTGTACACCATTTTTAGATTACCCCCCCCCACAAGAAAAAATCTGGTGAGGTTAGTTCAGGAGATCTGGGGGGCCACAGACTTTTTGAGATTATTCGATTATCAAAGAAATTGGTTACAAGTTCCATGGCGTTATTAGATGTATGGTACGTTGCTCCATCTTGCTGGAAATAACCTTCTCTCAATCGATATCATCTCCGTAGTGTTGGCTAGTGCAACAGGGCGTGTTGTTAAATCCAAAACAAAGTAATTGCTGTGGAGGGATGTCCATAATATTTTAGGCGACCTCATGGAGGACAAGTGTTATATCTTCGTAAGTATGTTCTTTGGAATAAAAGTTGTGCTGTACTAAGATGGCGTTATCATTCACTATCATGGTATTCCTACACTAACAATTATTGTCTTCAGGTAAAATTCCCAACTTTGACCTATGGTAACCCTAACGGCGATACCATCAACTAATCTCGGCGTCAATTTAAAGCATATACGAGCTCAAGGATCATTTTCAACAACATCGGACTCAGAAACACGCATTGCAACATTAGGACAAATTTCTGCAAGAAATAACCTGCTCGGTCAGGAACGTATTTAAGGGGGGGGGGGGTCCAGGGGTTCCGGATCTCCAAATGAATTATCATTTCAAACTTTTAATAAATAGTTGAAATAAGACAGTTTAAAATAAATCGAAAAAGTTTATTCAAGCTTCTTAACGTCTCTATTCACTGTCAGGCAAACATGAAGTTATTTAAGAGATAAACAAAAAGTTACTGCACAGCAGCTTTCGAACTCGTTAAAATACACAAATAATATCAATTACGAGGGTGGGTCAAAAAGTAATACCTCCTATTTTTTTCTCTTTTAATTGCCAAGAAATTTGAATCTAATTTGCATAGTTTGAAAACTACAACATTGACGATTGATTTGTCACAGTTTTGGTCCACCGTTTAACTAGGGCATGTATTCCAGTGTGGTAAAACACACGGTCTTGCTTCCTAAGCCATTGACGCACGGACGTTTTCACAGCCTCCTCATCTTCAAAATGAATCCCACGATGAGCTTCCTTTAGTGGCCCGAACAGATGGAAGTCTGATGGTGCCAGGTCAGGGCTGTAAGACTTGCCATCCCAATTTCTCAATTTCTGCAGTGGTGTAACGGCTGGTGTGTGGCCTTGCATTGTCAAGCAAAAGAAGAACATCCGCCATAGATTTTGTTGGGCGAACTCGGCGAAGATGTGCTTTCAGATTTTTGAGAGTTCTGACGTATTTAGCAGAATTTATTGTGCATTCCTGCTCCAAAAAGTCAATCATAAGCACACCCTTTGCATCCCAAAACACTGTCGCCATAACTTTCCCTGCCGACCGCTGAGTTTTGAAGTTTTTTTTTCTTCGGTGACGTTGTGTGATGTCATTCCATTGATTGCCTCTTTGATTCAGGTTGAAAAAAATGAAGCCACGTTTCGTCTCCAGTAACAATTTTTTCCAGAAACTACTTCCTCCAAATTGAAGCGCTGCAAGTGTTCGGAGGCTATTGTTTTCCTTGTTTCTTTGATTTGGACGGTTAACATTCTTGGTAATCAACGTGAACAAACTTTTGAGTAACCCTGTTGTTGAGTAATCGCCATCATACTGTCTTTACTGAAGGAGGTAATGCGACACAATTCACCTGTTGTTACCCAGCGATCACCACAAATGATGTCATCGACTCCCTGAGTGTTGCATGGAGTCACTGCAGTCACCAGCCTGCCGCTTCGCTTTTCATCTGCCAATGGTGTTTGCTCTTCAGCTTCGTTACAGCGACGAACCCATCGTCTAACAGTGCTGACATCCACCGTTGCATCACCATACACATTTTTTAGCCTTTCGGGAATGCGAATTGGAGTTTCAGCTACCGCAGTCAAAAATTCAATCACAGAACGCTGTCTAATACGAGTGTCGATGTCAGCCATTTTGCAAGAGGATGCAGTGCTGCCACCTGTTGACTTAGGAAGTTACTACTGCAGGGGATTGGAGAAGAAGGTTTGAGAAATTGCGCCAAATTCAAAGTTTCCACATAACTTACTTATTTAAGGGGAAAAAGAATAAGAGGCATTACTTTTTGACCCACCCTCGTACAATAATGTATTGCGAAGTTAATTCCGATATATTATAATTTGTTGATTAGAATTTACAGATACTTAAAGGTATGTACATAATTTTTAACTTCTAAAGTTACTATTCCCTTTTTCATTCAAGGAGAACTAATACTTCAAATGCATCAATCAGTGGTTAACTTTTTAAATATCTGATTACTGCTTATATCACTTTATCCCAGGTATCAGAACAAAAAATGTGCAATGTGCAAAGCCTTTTTACAAACTTTATCCAAAGAACCAAGACAAAAACAAACTTTTCTAAGTTTGTTTGGAGAAAGTCATGTGAATATAATATATTACATTTGTTTTTATTTTTTACTAACATGATAACACATCCCTGATAAATTATTTATTTAAAGCAAATAATTCAACGTAGACTTTTTGGATGCCCCTCCTCCCCCCCCCCCCGGAAACGGACTTCTAAATACGTGCCTGTGCTCAGTAGATTATATTCACATAGCTGTATTTACAAATTCTCTATCCGTGTTTATTTTTTCTATTCTTTACCACTTGTTTAGTTTTATTTGTCTTCTGTTTACGTTTAACAATCTCATGTCCAACATTCAATTCAAAGTGTCGGGATCTGTGACAGAAATGCAACATTACATAAGTTCACCATTATTGCCATCCAAGTATGGTGGCATCAGAATTCCCCTTCGTCAGATCAACGTACTAACCTAATGTAATATTCATGACCTTTCACCACTCCGTAATACCTTCAAACGTGTGAGATACAGTTGCACCTCACAACCTGAAACCATCCCATCGATGTACATTAATTTTGATCACAATTCAACAAACGCTCAGGGCAACAATTTCTGACATGTGGACTTTAAATGTGAAACTCTAAAGTGCTTTCTGAAATCAGAAAGTAAGAGAGCCTTTAATACCAATTTCTATACTTGGCTTTTATTTGCTGTGTAACTATGTTTAACATTATTTTTGTATGCCAATAATATCAAAGTATGCCCTTTACGATGTATGCATGTTCTTATTCAACAAAGGTTGGTAAATGTTCAAAGTGATAGAATTTATAGCAAGATTTAATGACACTAAGCTCATAGCACACAGTTTTGTCCGTATGAGAAGAGCTCAACTTTTAAGCCTAATACTTAGCTTCATATTGCTTTAAACAAATCAGAATCAAAATATAAGTTTATAGAGCTGAATTTACACGTTTCTGGAGATACTTATACATTACTGCCATCAAAAATTAGAAATACTGATTAAAAGTTGCCTCAACTCTTTCTTTGGCTTTCGTAGTTATCACAATAATTCATTTAAACAATACGTTTATTTAAAAATTAAACAAATTACGGCATTAAAATCTTTATGGGCTTTACTCAAGACTTCATTTTACCCCACGACATAAACTTAACAAAATAATTGTAAACACAGAAAGAAAACAATGCATCGACAGTATTGCATTCCTGTCATTATTACGCAGTAAAAGCAACTCTCTAATGTACATTCATCTATCAACCTGTCATCCAATTTATCTTTAATTGAATGTAAATATGTTTCTAAATTCCTTATTTATAATTTATATCCAAAAACGCTCTTTACTGCCAATTACTCAAAAGAATACGACAATTAAAATACAATGAAGGTTGTTGGCGCTAGAAAGGTACTCTATCAGTTACCCCTGGATGGATAAACGAAGCTTTTCTTTTATCTATCAAGTCATTCACCGTAATGCACAAAATCCCTGCTGATGGCTTGCCTAGATTCTTTTTGCAAGAGACTGCGGTTGGAAAGTGTGCCTTGATCCTGCCTTGGGGTGAAGGATATGATGGGCTAGGCGCTACCTTCGGCTGCCTGCCGATAGTGCTAACTAAACTGAAATCGATTTTTTTTTATTTATGGACGCTCTTTAACTGCTGAGGTTCTCAGAGGCTTCTTTGTCAGACTTGAGGTTCTTTCACATGCCGCCCTCCGCCGGCTTAGAATCCAGGATCTGGATTCCAGACCACGGTAGTTCTCAACTACATAAGAACTTGAAAGGATATACTTGTTTTGGATTAAAAAATTGTACACAAGCACATTGTTGTTGGTTGGGAAAAATAGGTAGGATGCTCTTCTACTTTTGAAACTGAACTTCTTGCTTGTGTTTAAATATGGTAATACCTTGGCAGTGTAGTAATTCTTTGTGAATATTCGTATTATTTATTTACTTTTAATTTTTATTTGTTTTTATTTTACCTTCTTTTTGTAATTTACGTCCTTTAACTTTTTAAGTCATGTCGGACGATGAATGGAATGGGTTAAATGGTGCCCCAGGGCTTAAAGTTACCCGACATTCGTCTTTTAGGATAGGGGAAAAACCCGGAAAGAAACCTTATCCAGGTAACTCACCCTGACCAAGATTGGAACTCGGTACCTCTTGACGTATTAAATTGCAGGATTATTTTCTGTTAAATGGGTATTATAAAAGCAGGTCTGATTTTATATCTTCTTTTTTGGCGTTTAAATTTAAGCATTGGTCAGAGTTCTGGGACAAGTTTAAGTACCCTGTTGGTCATGTTTCTCTGTGTTTTGGTCTTATGCGAACTGGGTTAATAATTATCTTTATCTCAAATTGGACATAATCAGTTTTTCTGTTCCCTTTTGTAAACCCGTTACAGTTTGAGGAATATAGTTATAGGCTAAGCCTTCCGTTGATTAGTTAGATTTTAAGAATCCTGTGAAAGCAACTCGTCTGTTCTATATTTCATATTTTATCACCTACTCTTTGGGAATTTCTACATCTGTTATTCCAACAATTGTGCTCCAGAAAACTAGAAAAAGTACTTATCAGCATTTTGCATGCTTAGTTAGCACTTCGCAACCTTTTGAGCTATTTTGAATGTCAAGTTTAATAATTGTACAGTTATATATTTTACAATGTGGTAGTTTTCGTTATCGGCTTCTTCAAAATCTTTATAGTTACGAGGTCGGCTGATAAGTTCCGGGCCTCACATAGACAACACTATACCAGCTTGTATCCACAGTTACAGGTCAATAGCCTTTTAGTTATTGAATTACACAATTTTAAACAACAAAATAGTGTAGAGGTTTCAAGAAAACCGAGGATTTGGAAAAAGGAGCAGTGATAAAATGCTTTAATTTTAAAGGCTTTACGCCTAAACAAATCAAAGAAGTAATGGACATTGCATTGAAAGACTCTGTCCCTTAATATGAAATGATTAAAAGGTGGGCTGTAGAGTTTAAAATGGGACGTACAAGTACTAGTGATGAGCCTCGCTCTGGACCACCTGTGGAAGTCACAACTCCAGAGATCGTTGAAAAAATTTATAGTTTAATATTGCAAGGCCACAGATTAAAGTTGTTTTAGATAGTATAGTAGTAAATATATCAAAAGAACGTGCAGGTAATATTTTAAGTAATGTTTTGGGCTTTCACAAGGTCTGTTCAAGAAAGGTGCCGCGTTTGTTGTAACCTGATCAAAAGTTACAAAGGAAAACTGTTTCTGTTAAGAATTTGGAGCTCTACCGTAAAAATCCCAGTGAGTTTTTGAGACGGCTTATTACCATGGATGAAACTTGGATACATCACTACACTTCAGAAAGTAAATCACAGTCAAAACAGTGGATTGTACCATGTGAACCAACTCCAAAATAGGCAAAGTCAATTTTGTCAGCTAACAATGTTATGGAGAGTGTTTTCTGGGATGCACAGGGAATTATTTTTATTGATTACTTGGAACAGGGTAAATGTATCACTGGTGACTATTACGCAAGCTTACTGCAACGTTTGAGTGATGAGACGAAAATAAAACGATCGCATTTGGCACAGGAAAATATCTTGTTTCTTCACGACAACGCTCCGGCCCATCGTTTAGTCACTACAATTGGAAAAAAAAGTTCAAATTGCTTGAAAATCCACCCTATTCGCCAGATCTAGCACTCAGTGAGTATCACCTGTTCCCAAACCTCAAAAAATATCTTGAAGGACGAGGATTTTACAGCATCATGCAGCCCCTGTCACCTAGGAAAACTGAGACAACATATAACTTGATACCAGAAAGACATTAACATAAACAAAGGAATAAATATAGATAAATGACGAACACCAGAATAGATATATGCCATAATGCTAGCATATTCTCGGGAGACCGCCACAGTGACAAGGCCACTCTGCGAAGGTCAGTAAACTCCCTTTGCAATCCCTGTAAACAAAGAACCCTACTCTATTGTCTGTTTTGCCCTCAAGGCAAATATGGCGCCTTCCAGTCGGAAACCAACCCATTGTTAAATTCTCATGCGTACTTCTGACAACAGGCTATAAGATTTTGACCGACGCGCAGAACGCATGCTTCCGCATAAATTTTTGCATGCGGACCGTTAGAGAAAGCGTCTCTGATATCAGGTCCGAAACTGGAAATTCTGAGCACTGATCACAAGTGGGGATAGTTACCAGCCAATAGAAAATTGACATTTGTTCATGTGATTTTGCAAACTCCGAGAAATACCTAGAGTGGGGGTAATTCAAATTGATGGCGTAAAGTAGGTTTTGCTAGTAAGAACACTTCGGTCCCGAGTTCAACGTGAGACGGACGCGCATTCGGCGCCGCGTAACAAGTACACTCCCTCGCCATACACCGAGACAAAGTGCAATATCTAACAATCGCTCCAGTGAGAGTTAGCACAAAGAGTAAGATATAGGGATATATAAATATATCCGGTTCGACTACGCAGTACTACTGCCTCCGTGCTTCACATCACAATATTGACAGTGACGCTAGACACAGCAACCACACCGACGACAACTTTACGGTGGCGAGCAAAGGAGCCTAAGGACAACAATAAACTTATGTCTACCAGATTCGAAATGTCATCATTCAACCCACAACCAGTCAGGACGCACCCACTCCTGAAGTAAAGATGAGAGTTCTCATGCGGGAGCTATGAGTCACCTCGAACCGGTTACAATCTCCGTTTCCTTAACCTCCTCACGCCACCAATCCTTAATTGTGAGGCGTTGAGCGCAAGGGAGAGCTCGACCTAGGGACCAGACCGCCTCAAGCTACAAGGTCATTGATGTGATAAACAGCTATTTTGAGGACCATGATAAATCGCAGTACAGAGATGTTTTAATTAAATTAGAACACTGATATTACTGGAGATTATGTTGAGCAATAAAGAAAAAAATGTATTTTTTTTATTGTGAGGCTCGGAGCTTATCAGCCGACCCTCATACTAAATAAACTTGGCAATTTGCATGACACAGCTGAGGATAGGAAGAATCTGCCCGAAAGTACTATACCATGAAGAACATAAGATCCCAGTGAAATTAAAAAATGGACTTAACAAGCAAGAACCAACACGTGGACGTCACTTTTATCAGCTTCTTTCATGTTACTTTCAGGCTTGGAATATTGCTACATAATCTGTGCATCCAGTGAATAACCATAGTCTAGCTTTATCGAGATAATTGGGCTTTCCAATTTTCTGCAAGTACTGGTCATTTACGTGAGAATAAAATTTTGATAATTGTAATAAGTGACTTATTCCGGCACTGCACTAGATAGGCGCGACCTTAAACCTATTATAGCTTCGTTTCCACAATCCTACCCATATCACATATTATGAGAGAAAAATTTGCAGAATTAACTTTATGTATACCTTCTTGTAAATGTATTGGCACAGGCTTAGTCGAATACAGTAGTCTCTAAGGGAAGGATAGCTACATCTTTCAAGATCGAGTTGCTGTGTAATTATTTTAATTTTCTTTCTGTTTGCACGTAATTGTGTGCTTTAACAAGATCTACATTTGTGAATGTGTGTGTGTGTGTGTGTGTGTGTGTGTGTGTGTGTGTGTGTGTGTGTGTGTGTGTGTGTGTGTGTGTGTGTAAGTAGTGAGAGTTTATCTATCCCTTACTGTTTCCGAGTTATGCAAAAGTCATCCAGAACAAAGAGAGCTTCTTAGGGTACTCCAAAAGATTTGCGATATATGAGAGGCAACCCTGAATGCTGTAGGTGCCATCTGAAGTTTCCAATCACAATCTACTTCAGACATTTTGTTAATAGAGCGTCATTTGTTTTGTTTATATTAACTTGAAAATTTTGTCTCGATAAAAACATGGAATTAACTCCTGAAAATATACATACAATGATTTATAACGTGGATTATGAAGACAAGTGTGCATCGTTCAAGTAACTTTCACTTTTGGCGACGAAGCTCCACCCTTTGCCACTGTAAAACGCTGGTATAATGAATTTAATCATGGCCGCCGTTCGTTCAGTGATGAAAGTCGGGAAGGTCGTCCAAAATCAGTTGCTGTGCCAGAAAACATTGATGCTGTGCAAAAACTAATAATGCAAGATCATGGTGCAACATATTGTGAGATTGAGGCAACCCTAGGCATTGATGATTTATAAATAAGGGCGCTCAACTCCATGGTCATCAGCGCCCTTTCAAAACCTGTATTTTATTTGTCTATTTCTATAATTTTACTTAATTTTCTATAACTTCACTTTCTATAGCCTTAATGTTACTTTAACTTTGCTTTGTCTTTGCCCTGGCTCCGCTTTGGCTTTGCTCTGGCTTTGCTCTGACTCTGCTCTGGCTGCGCTTTAGCTCTGCTTTGGCTTTGTTTGGCCTTTGTTTTAACTTTGCGTTGGCTGTGCTTTGGCTTTGCTTTCGCTTTGCTCTGCCTTTACTCCAGCTCCGTTTCGGCTTTGCTTTCGCTTTGCTTGGCTTTGCTCTAGCTCCGCTTTGGCTTTGATTCGGCTTTGCTCTGACTTTGCTCTGCCTTTGCTCTGGCCCCACTTTGGCTTTGCTTTGGCTTTGCTCTGCCTTTGCTCTGGCCCCACTTTGACTTTGATTTGGCTTTGCTCTGACTTTGCTCTGCCTTTGCTCTGGCCCCACTTTGGCTTTGCTTTGACTTTGCTCTGGCTTTGCTCTGCCTTTGCTCTGCCTTTGCTCTGCCTTTGCTCTGACTCTGCTTTGGCTTTGTTTGGCCTTTATTTTAACTTTGCGTTGGCTATGCTTTGGCTTTGCTCTGGCTTTGCTCTGCCTTTGCTCTGGCTCCGCTTTGGCTTTACTTTGGCTTTGCTCTGACTTTGCTCTGCCTTTCCTCTGGCTCCCCTTTGGCTTTGATTTGGCTTTGCTCTGACTTTGCTCTGCCTTTCCTCTGGCTCCCCTTTGGCTTTGATTTGGCTTTGCTCTGCCTTTGCTCTGACTCTGCTTTGGCTTTGTTTGGCCTTTATTTTAACTTTGCGTTGGCTATGCTTTGGCTTTGCTCTGGCTTTGCTCTGCCTTTGCTCTGGCTCCGCTTTGGCTTTACTTTGGCTTTGCTCTGACTTTGCTCTGCCTTTCCTCTGGCTCCCCTTTGGCTTTGATTTGGCTTTGCTCTGACTTTGCTCTGCCTCTGCTCTGGCTCCGCTTTGGCTTTGCTTTGGCTTTGCTCTGGCTTTGCTCTGGCTTTGCTCTGGCTTTGCTCTGGCTTTGCTCTGGCTCCGCTTTGGCTTTGCTTTGGCTTTGCTCTGGCTCCGCTCTGGCTCCGCTCTGGCTTCTCTCCGGCTTCGATCCTATCTCACTCTAACTTCACTCTAAATTCACTAAATTGGCTCTGGGTAGGTTCCGGCCCCCGTTCCGGTCCCGCTCTGGCTTCGCTCTGGCCTCACTCTAACTTCATTCTTTAACTTAACTCTGGCTTGGCTCTTGCTAGGCTCCGGCCCCCGTTCCGGTCCGGCTCTGGCTTCGCTCTGGCCTCACTCTAACTTCATTCTTTAACTTAACTCTGGCTTGGCTCTGGCTTCGCTCTAGCTAGGCTCCGGTCACCGCTTCGGTCCAGCTCTTTCTTGGCTCTGGCTTCGCTCAGGCTCCACTCTGGCTCCGCTCTGGCTTTGCTTTGAATATAATTTGACTTTAATTTAATTTACTTTATTTATATAAGGTTTCAACACAGATGTGAACCTTGTTTGGGCGTTTGGCATTAGCTCTCTCACCACCCAGAGGCACCCAATCGAGAGATTTGACTCGGGACCCCGGGATCGCCAATTCCCGTACCTACCGCAGTAGGCCCCTGGGGGGAACCCTAAACATTATTACCACCAGCATATGTCAATTATTGCATAATTGTTTAGATGTGAAAAAGTATTGCTCTCGTTGGATCCCACATAATTTGATGCAATCTCAAAAAGATGCTCATGTCGAATGGTGTATAGTAATGCTTAAGGAAAGCGCTGGCGATGCCTCAGAAGACGTATATAAGATTGTAACAAGGATGTATGTTTAAGAGCTGGAACGTAAACAACAGTAGACTGTTTGGGTGTTTCAAGATGAAGCAAATCCAACAAAAGTTGTTCGCACTCGAAGCGCTTCGAAGCAAATGGTCACCTGCTTTTTCAGCAAAACTGGCCATGTGGCAACAGTGTCTTTAGAGGAAATTAAAACGGTCATTGCCGAATGGTACACAATCATTTGTTTGCCGGAAGTCTTTGGTGAAGTAAGGAAAACCAACAAGAACCGTAGGATCGTTCTTAATCAAGACAATGCGAACGCACACATATCTCGTCTAACAGCAGAATATTTGAAGACTCAAAAAATCAAATTTATGGGTCATCTACCATATAGTCCTGATTTAGCACCCAATAACTTCTTTTTGTTCTCGAACATCAAGAATAAATGGCGTGGACGATTTTCGTCAGCAGAAGTAGCCGTTTATGTCTTCAAAAACCATATTTTGGAGATGTTTAAAGAAGTTAAATACTTAAATACTTTGACAAATGGTTCAAAAGTGTATTTGATCATAAATGAGAATATTTTGAAAAACAATAAAGCAGTTTTCAATCATAAATTACTTTGTTTTAATTATTAAGGTCAAAATAGACATAGTGCTCATCGTACCTACATTTCATTTCTTATGAACATCTTTTAAACATATACTTTTCACGTTCAAGAGGTCCCGAGTTCGAATCTCGGACAGGGTGAGTTACCTGGATAAGGTTTTTCCGGGGTTTTCCCTTTTCCTAAAATAACGAATGTCCGGTATCTCTGAGCTCCATGACCTCTGGGCCAATTTGAGCATCATTTCACCCAATTCATTCACCGTCCGATAAGACTTTACAAAAGGAGAGTCTGGGATGGGGAAATTTTCTTGAAAAATCTCCGTGTCGCATTCTTAAAAGATAATGTACCGAAATACTAAGTTTGATATCTGACCGACATTTTGTTTTTCAGTTATGCTGTTCAGAGGTACTCAGATGTACACATATGCACGCATGCTGACCATTTTCTAAAACTTATTTTCTCTAATAAAAAGTTTAGATGTCCTAAATCTTATATCTTTTTCCGGAAATCTTCAAAGCTAACTTTTGCGTGAAATGCAATACGTTTCTTATTCATTATACATAGCAGTATAGTAATAATAGCAAGGTCACCATCGGTAGCGTAGAGGGTACAATGTCTGCCTCACGTTCAAGAGTTCGAATTTCGGTCAGGATAAGTTATCTGGAGGTTTTCCCTCGGCGGTTTCCCTTATCCCGAAAGATGAATGTCTGGTAACTCTAAGCTCTATGGACCCTGGATTCATTTGAGCATCTTTTCACCCATTTCATTCACCGTCTGATATGGCTTAACGACTTTGGAAGACGTAAATTAGAAAAAGAAAGAAAGAAGAGAAAAGATACGGTAAAATGGATTAGGAATTCCCATCTGAGGAATGTGTAAGCATTTTAAAATAAAATTAATAACAATAAGTATATAGAAAACAATTAATTCCATATATTCGATACTTAAAAACGTAATCTAAATTTTTGTTAAAAATTTATTTATATCTTGTGGTTTACCAGCTACACAAAAGGCATTCAGAATGAACAGCTTTAGAGACCTAGTCTCGGAGAATTTAAAAATTAAACATATTTAGATAACTGACCAACTATACTGTAATCGTGAATGCAGAAAAACAAACCGTTTTACCGATTTTTTTTAGGTTAAATATTGATACAGGCATGAAGGCACTTTCTTTTGTGTACTTACAGATGTGTATAATTTATAAAGCAGTCCGGTTATGATATTGTTTGATTTCCGGTTCTTCAAACATGCGGGATTAGAACTAATGTGTACAGGGTACTTCAGCTTGCGGACAATGAAGTAATTGTTCAAATTTAGCGTGCTTGAATATCATGATAGAGTGGGAGATGCTTTATTGGATAGCATTCCAGAGGACGCAGGGCCAGTAATGTACAACAAGGAAATATGAACACATCTTCCGCATTTGCGAGTGAACGTGAAGACGATGTAATTGGCGTTAAATTAGTGTGTAAAAGTTTCTGTGATAGACAGAGGGGGTATATACCTCATTTACCTCTACAGAATGCATTCAGTGAGAAGTAGAGAGCGGATAAACTACATGGAAAATGGTGTCGGCGCAGATGGAGGAAAAATGTGCTTGTAAGTAATATTTGTCTCCAATATAAGCTAGCCTCGTCAGATTTAACAATAACACTAAGGTACATCATATAAGAGTACCTATATATTCTTGATAATTGAGCATTTTTAATATCAACAATTTTACACGCACAAATGGACATTTCATCGTCCTGTGCCATTTCGACTTTCAGAATTCTTCTTAGACCATAGTGAAGAAGTTATTAGCTTGTTACTTTTTTCCAAGAGAGCTTAAAGAACTACTATTTAAAATTTGTTGTGGACCAATTAAAACTCCTAAACCTTAAAATTTAAATTCATAATTTTCAATAAGCCTAGAAAAAGTTCAAACGTTTAATAACATGTACAAACATTGTGTTAAACTAATTATAATTGAGGAATTACTATACAAATATTTGTTTAGGCGTTTTTATGTTTGGCAGCGATAGAAGAAACCGTGGATTCCAAAGAACAATTTATATAATTGTATTAAAAGACATAAAAATGAATATCTTAATTACGTTTTGACAGGACGCTTAAAATATTGCATGCATAATGCTCTTTACATTCGGAATATATGGTAAAAATGTTCAAATTAATAAGCAGAAAACTGTAGATTTTATATTTTCACAAGTTATATATTGTCTATAGTTGGGTATCGATTTGTAAAACCTGTTTTCAAGGTTCTATGTTGCTACATTTTTCAGACTTTTTGATTACTCTTAAGTTAATTACGAGTATTTTAATCTCCACATTTTAGTATTTCGAATTTTGTAAGTAGAAAATTGAATCAAACTGCTTAGAATTTTAAAATAATAATTTTATTTGTATTAAGTGAAACAATATAGGTTAAATAACCTCAAATGTTTGCTTATCGTCAAATTTAATGATCATATTATTTTTATAAAGATGATATAACTCTATGGTAAAATGAGCTTCGATTCTAGGGACTACCCAGTATGACTTCGGGTTTTTCGTGATCTTTCCTGATCGATAGGCAAATTATGGGTGATTTCACATTTACCACGATTTTATTTCCATCATTTCCCTAGGTGTCGTAGCATTTGGTGACACCAGACATGGCACGGATGCTTTCTCAAAGGAAACCGTTCTCCCTGTGGACATTAAACGGTTGTTTGGCTTGTGGGTAGTTTATCGTCCTATATAGGCACGGATTTTCGAGCCTGGACGTGTTAAGGATTAACGCGTGTCTCTGTAGTCTGCCTAAAATCAAAACCTTTTGTGCTTCCTTCACAGCATCCCTTCCTCTTGGAGAATGGCAACCATGATAGACCTGTTGTGGTGTGTGTCGCAATGTGTGAGATGTGCACTTACGATTACTTCTTTCGGTTCCAAAGATGCTGCATTCAGTAGTCATTTTATTATATGAACTCACGTTATCGCTTTACGAAATTTTCCAAGGATACACAAGCACTCTTTGGGATGAGAGATTTTCTTTTATAAATTTCAACATGACTTTATGACAAGTGTAAAAGCAGAGTCCTATTAAGGGAATAAAATCACATTCACATAACACAAATCTGCTATCTATATTCCCCTGAATTGTGAGATGTATTACTTGTTATGGGTTTCAAATTGGACGTTTGTCATTGAACGTTACGAGGTAAGCAACGTCCTACGGTGTTATGTTACATTCCCCGTAAGTGGTTATGTGACGAGCACCAGCTGAATCCATCTCTAATAAATACTATTTAAGCTAAGACAAAAACACAAATTTTTCAAAAAGCCTTCGTGGATCTAGTCTACAAGAACTAAGCGGATGAAAGGTGAATTGGAAGTACAGGTAAGCTGAAATAGAATACAGGAAATTTGGGGATGTAATTAACGTTCTCAGCATTCGCTAGCAACCCCAGTAAATCCCTTAAAGACCCGTTTGGCACCCAAAGGAAACAAAACTACGACCTTGCAAATGCGGACTTTACCGTGAGATGCTCTGTATATATGAAAGCCACACTTTTGACTTTGAATTGATGATGTGTAGGATGATGGTGGCAATATTTTAGAGCTCGTGTCATACGTCGAGGCACCTCCCCAGGCGCTGAGGTAGTCAGCAACAAGACAGAGTGAGAGATACATCAGAATCACATTGACAACGTTGATGCCAAAATCTAAGAAGTTTCGTAAATCCATCCATTCTAATATAAGGCAAACACGAGAGCTTGTGTTTTGTAATGTGAATATACTAGAAGTGGTAACGGTTTCTGTAGTGGCATCTCTGATTAAATAGAATAACTTGCACTCGCATAGTAAAACCAAGATTCTAGAACATAGTTCGCCTTTGAACCTATTTTCACCGCCACGAACGGTGTATCTCGGATGCGAGAGCTCCTAGTGGTTTACCGGGGAAATATACGAGTCAAACGGAGAATTTAATATCATGACGGCAAGTTGGCCATGGTAGCTCAATGGGTTAGAGCGACTGGACGGAAACCAGGAGATCCGTGGTTCAAATCCCGGCCATGGCATTGAATTTTTCATGTTGACTCTATCTATCAAAAACCTTAGCCTATATACGGCTAGTACTTTTCATTCTTTATGAGAGGAATTTGAAACACATAATGTACAAAGTAGTTCTTCTTCACTTCAGGGATTAGACATTTCTGCTTGTTTCGTTTTCAACTAACCAGACACACTTGGATCTTCTTCTAGGGCGCCCTACATCTTTTCTTCCGCGAGGACTATATCTTCTTATTAAAACTGGTATTCTTTCTTCACTCATTCTATTCATATGTTATTTCCAATTCTATTTGTTCTCATCTATTTTATTGTGTAATTTGTATACGCCTATTTTTTTCATTTCTTTTTAATTCTCGTCTGGTGCTTAACTCTCACGGAAACCAACATTCCGGCTGGGGGATGCCGACATGCTGACCACATCTTCTCCCCGTATCGATTGGATGATCGTCCACCTCTGCCGTGCGTAAGTGGGCGTGAGGTCGGCAGTCGGGTTGGTAGGCCTTGGCCCTCTAAGGGCTGTCGCGCCATGGGTTATTATTATATATTATTATATATTTAAATTATATACCTTTGCCAATAGATACATTTTATACACGGAAGATCGGAGGCTTTTTTTCATTTTTTACTATATTATTGCAACATCATTGGCATAGAGAATCACATTTAAGTTTCTATTTCCATTCAGTTGTATTCCTTCGCTCACCTGGTCTTTCCATTTCTTAATCAAGTCATCTAGTATATGTTAAATAACGTAGGAGAAAGGCGGCATCCTGGTCATATTCCTTGATTCGCTTTTGTTTCTGTTTCAAATGTGTCTGTTTGTATAATTATTTATGTATATCTACATATTTTAATTACTTCCATCATATGAGGGGGATATCCCTTTTCGCCCATTATGTCTCACAATCTTTCTATAATTAATTATAAAATCATTTTTTTTTTCGAAATCTAATGCTATGTGAGTTGCCTTCTCAATTTTTTCTAAAATTCTATTTGTACTAAAAACATTTTCACTAGTAGATTGTCCTATTTTAAAACAATGTTTGTTGCTCCTCTTCTAAAAATAAAAAGTAGAGAACGTACTCTATTACAGCTAAAATTTCGATTCCAAAGTTTTACTGGATTAGATGAGATTTTATTGTGCAAATTCCAAAATTTTACAATTTACATCTTTTGGCTACATTATTTGTATTTACCTTGTTGCTACCTTAGCTTACATGACACCCTGGTCTTCTGCTCTGCCAAGTAGCTCTTAACCTCCATACCTCCTTGTTACTTAATTAGTCCCATTCTTCCCCTATCTTCCTTTCTTATATTCTTTACATTTCTGGCCTACTTTTTTTTTACTTTCTGCAATAACTCACCAATACTTCTTACCTTCTTTTCCTCCTTGCCCGTTAACGTTTTTATAGCTACTATCCTCATCTCTACTTTCTCGAATTTTTCCTCCCAAACCTTTTTTCTCCACATTGCAACCTCCTCGCATTCTTTTACATAGTGTTCTATTCTTTCTTTTCACTCACAAAATTCACAAATTCCCTTTTCCCTACCTCTTATCACTCTTAGAAATATTGTTCTTGTTCTCATCCAAGGTAACCCTTCTCTCTTGCTTATTGCAGTAATCTACATATGCTTCTTATACGTTTCAACGCCCCCTGCATCCACATAAACAGCATGTGTGTGTGTGTGTGTGTGTGTGTGTGTGTGTGTGTGTGTGTGTGTGTGTGTGTGTGTGTGTGTGTGTGTGTGTTTGCATAGCATAACTTAGAAATGAAAAGTAGGTGGAACATTTGACTTTTGCTTAAAGCATTGTATCTCTCCTCTTGTACTAAGAAGTAAATGAGCAATAAGACAATTTCTGCAAATGCTTATCTTGCTTGAGATGATGTGGGCTGTGGAATAATGGTTGTAAGAATATTTTCTACAAGAGTAGAGAAATCCACGCGAGTACTACGCAACCTATTTATTTTTGCTACAGTGGGAGAAGAAGAAAAAGGCGTGAAAGGTATACGCAGAAAGGTGATCAAACCCAGTTCCCCTGCTCAGCTGTAACATTGAAAAGAGAAATGGATACACAATTAGCGGTAAAACCACACTTTGCACACAGTAATGTACGTAAAAAGGTAGCTTTCACTTTCTCTATTAGATAGAAATTGTGTTATACTCTAACAAAAAATATAGCTATCGAGATTTCATCGAAAATACATGTTTTGAAGTCCTCTGAACCGAAAAAATAATTTAAAGGAAAAGGTTACAAGTGCAAATGTGCGTGTGTTTGTGTGTGTGTGTGTGTGTGTGTGTGTGTGTGTGTGTGTGTGTGTGTGTGTGTGTGTGTGTGTGTGTGTGTGTGAGTGTATTAACAGCCTAACTCAAAATTAAAAGATCGGATATGTATTGGCATTTACAAAGTGATGGGACACAAATATCATCATCATCATCATCTTCAAGGATTGGGCCCTGTGACCCGTTCCGTTCTGTTCAAGAGCCTACTGATCCCTCCAGCGTAGAGCTGGGCGTCCCACATCTCTTTCCCTTCGGCATATAAACCAAAACTCCTCTTGGAAGTCGTTCCGCGCCCATTCTTAAAATATGATTTTTCCAATCATTTTTGTTCTTTATTATTTTACTGTTTAAATTAAAAATTCCAAGCTCTTGTCTTACTTTTTCGTTTCTTACGCCGTCTATTCTTTTATAACCTTCCACGCTTCTCAAAAATCTCATCTCTGCCGATTCTAGCTGTTTACGCTGGTTCTTTGTCAGTGTCCATATTTCGGAACCGTGTGTTAGCGTTGGGACTGCCATTATCTTATAAAATTTCATCTGTGTTTCCTTTCGTGTTTTCCTGTTCAGCGTTCTTATTATAGTCTCACATATTTGAATGAATCTGTTTAATTTCACCTCCATATCCTTGTTGTTATTTGCTACTGCTACTGTGTAGCCTAGATAGTTAAAACTATTAACCTATTGTATTATTTTATTGTTTATAACTATTTTTGCTCGTATGTTGTTCTTTCCTCTAAAAGCCATTACTTTAGTTTTTTTTTTAACTTGTTCCATTTATACCACGCCTTTAACTGCAATGGTCATATCGGCGGCCGTTCTCCTTTGGAACATATCGAAGCTGTTAACTCGTTTTTCGTTAGGTTTTAATCATTACATCACACACATATTCACACTCTCATTCATACTTCCAGACTCTGGGGAAGATGGGGAATTATCTTGGTCGGAGAAAAATCCCCATCCCCACCGCCGGGAATCGAACCCGGGACCCCTAGCAGGCAGGTGCTCTACCCACTGAGCTACGGGGCCAGCCCTACTTTAGTTTTGTGTTCTGAGTTTGAAAGGTTATATGTTTCCGCTATGTTGTTTAAACTATATACTGCTCTTTTGGGATATTATCACTTGATCATCAGAAAATAATAATGTATTTAAAATTATGTTTCCATTCAGCATATTTTGTTTTATACTTTGCTGCCATTCTTGTACCATATTATCAATATAGATATTAAAGAGTATAGGCGATAGAGGGCATCCTTTTCGTACTCCTTTATTTGTGTCCACTGCTTCTGTTTTCCTTCCATTCTTTATTATTGCTATTGTAGTGTTCTTACACATACCTTGAACAGTCCCTATTAAATGTGCTGGTATTCCACAATTTTCCATCGCTATCCAAAGTTTATCCCTTAAAACCGGATCGAAGGCCTTAACATAGTCAACAAAAAACATAAATGTGTCAACATTAAATTCTTTGTGTTTTTCAATTAGTTGAATTATGAATATACTACCCGTGCATGATCTTCCTTTTCTAAATCCGTTTTGGGCTTCTTGAAGCCGTGACACAAAGTTTATGAAGAAAACTTTTCATTCCAACTACCCATTTAATAGAATATTTTTCAAAATTTATTTCCTAAAAATGGTATTAATGACCTTTATTAAAATTAGAGATGGGTTGATACCATTTTTTCGATACTACCATACACGATACTTTCCACGATATCCGATACTTCGATTATATACCGTAATTTATAAATCTAGTTTGAGTTCAAAATAGAATGTTGGGAGAATAGTGTAATGACAAAGAAATGAATTAGGTGCACATATTTAATGAGATGAAATTAAAACCAACATTGTACTAATTTTTAAACCCCACATTACTAGGGCCCGGAAGTTGTTGACCTAAAAATTCTCTAAAAATGAGCTATAAAATGCCCTTAAAATATACAAAAATGCACATAAAATGTAAAAAATAGGACCTAACAAAAATTAATAATTTCTTTCATAATAATAAATTAATAACTGTCAGAGACAAATAATGAATATATGGTTCGAATAACAACATTTTAAAACTAACTTTCTTAGTAAATAATGCAATTATTGCTACTAGATAATAAATAAATTCAAAATTCATCAGGTAATTTTCAATTTTATAAAATATGTAAACATAAGTTACTGTACCCATTAACCAAAACATACCTTACTTGTCGTTGCAGTACACCACCATGGTCATCATCAAGTTATCAAAAATAAAGGAACGGCGGTTTAAAGCTAGAACTGTTTTATACTTTGAGAAGCTTCTCTCCACTTCCACAGATGTTATAGGTGTATATTTGAAAAACACTATGCCACTGCCTGTTAAATCCTGTTCTAAAATATCAGTTCTGAAGTTTTCTCCTGACAAGATATCGGCAATCTGACAGACTGTTTGGTATCCTTTATTTTTGTCCAACAAAAATCATAATTTCTGTCTAATTTTGTCCCCAGTCTCAACTTTTACATTACTTTTGTATCCTCTCTTCCGCAATCCTCACTAACTCAATCGACTTATCCAGTGTCATGCCACTTTCTTCAAGGCGGGTTATCGTATCCGTCAAAAATGCAAAGTTTGATTTAATGAAAGATAATTTACCTTGGATTTGAGTATCAGAAAACAGATCCTGTGCGCTCTCAATTGCCTTAGAACCTATCCTATCTCTGCTATTCACCACTTCTGTCACTATTTCAAAATTGTCACAGTGGTATATAAATGCAGTTAACCTTGTACCCCAGCGTGTTAAAATTGGTGCAGGGGGCAAAGCTATATTAGAGGCTTTTTCTTTGAAATATATTTATTTGCGAGTTCTTCAAATTGTGAAAAAAATTAATTTCCACAATAAAGAAAATATTTTTGAAAGGGCCAACCCGAACTATGTTTTTCTGTGGATGCAATCCACACGTATTGCATGATCGGCGATTCCACGAATTGATGCGTCATAAATTCACCAGCAATGTTAGGACGCTGACCTGTGTTAATTACATGTTTACCACATTTACAAAGTTACTATTTCATAACTGAACTTTTAATCACAGATTATTTTAAAAGCCCCCGCAAAAGCCCAAGGGTCAATGTCAGGTCCACCACGGCAATCGAACACGGGCCTCCCGAATGCGGGCTACAGATGAAAATTCCCTATAAATTCGTGAAAAAGAAAGAAAATGACCGGAAAATGCATTTAAATGTTAAAAAAGGACTTTATTATAAAAATGTGGAAAAATGCATTTTGATGACGTATAAAAACCATATATATCTAACGTATTTGTTCCAGAATGAACTTAATTCCCAATAAGCATTGTCTATGACAACTCAGAATAAAGATGATTTTTCATCAAAATCCGGGTCCTACACATTACACATTTAAAAGCAAAATTGTTTGTTTGAAGCAATCCGCATTTATAAGACTTTGTTAAAAAATTTTAGCATTCTCATTCTTTCTGCGTCAAGTCTATTTCTTTTTCTCTCACATACGAGTTCTGCTGTGCCAAATAGTGTTTCAGAGAAAACTGTTGCAACTGTAATACACAAATATTTAGCGGCTTTTTTTAATTCTGGAAAATTTGAATTTGTTATCCATTAATTCATTGCACATTAGAAATAGGAGGTGACAAATTGTCGTTGAGATATTCAGTGATTTCTTTTTGGGAAATGGTAATTGGCATTGAATATGACACACGATTATTTTCTTGCGTACTTTAACTGTGCAGGTACTATATTCCTGGCAATTTCTCGTGCTTTGCTATGTTTTACTTGCGAATATAATATTTTGTGATTTTCAAATAAAATAAACAGCGCAGAACCACCATCGAATTATCGAAAAGGTACCGCGCAAATTTTCTGAAGTGTCGTTTTAAGTAGATTCCTAGTTTTGAGTTATTTTTTCAGACGTTCGCTTACACATATATTTTTATCGTTTCTTTTTTTCTCTTCAAGCAGTCTCAAAACATATATTTTTGGTGAAATCTGGTAACAAATGTTAGATCTAAATACAATACTTCCACCATTTATTTGAGCTGAATGTGGAAGTTATACCTTTGCATTGTAACCTTTATGTGTAAACTGTTTAAATCCTTGCGCGATCCACCTAACCGCGTTGTAGCATCTCTGTCGGTTTTATTGGCACTTGCACGCGGTGACTTAATCCTTTGTGAAGTTTTATTGCTAACACAAAGGATGACACATACACACACACTCATACAAGAACTTGTTGCAGAGACCTGAGGGTTTTCCTTCTCTTTGGTGTGAGCTAAGAACGTTTGTTTTGTTTTGCTTCCGGTGTCTTGAACCACACTAGCAGAAACAAGAGAAGGTGCAGAAAACATTGAGTTCGTGGGATTATTAACAGCCCGCACTTCTTGGTGAGTCTTAAATTAAAATTTGTGGTATAGCTAGCAGAAAGAGGGAAGCCATTGGAAATTAACGGAGTATTTTTACTTTCTCGACCGCTTACATAGAATAAGTAATCAAGCATGGCATTCAACTCAAAAATTCAGTACCAGGATTTCACCAAAAATGAGTGTTTTTAGGTTTCTTTCTAGCAAAGAAATCGGAAATGAATTGTTCTTTCACCACTAGCGGCTCCTAGCTGAAATGTTTGGGGGACGCGGAAACGTTTTTGATTGCTAATTATTGACAATAATAAATTATTACACCTGTAAATTTAAAGAACCATTTTTGTTTTAAAATTCTACCCCTATAACCAGCGGAAGCCCACCTCGGTAGTGTAGATGGCAGCATGTCTGCCTCACGTTCAAGAGGTCCCGAGTTCGAATCTCGGTCAGGGTAAGTTACCTGGATAAGGTTTTTCTGGGGTTTTTCCTTATCCTTCAAGAGGAATGTCGGGTAACTCTAAGCTCCATAGACCCTGGACTCATTTGAGCACCATTTCACCTAATTCATTCACCGTCCGATAAAACTTAACGTTGGGGCGGACGTAAATTACAAAACAAACAAAAACAACAAAAAAAAAAAACCAGCGTAAATAGTAGTTTTCAAGCTGTTTTTAGCCTTTTCCGAGTGGAAAAGTGCCCGCCTCGGTAGCGTGGTGGTAGAGTGTCTGCCTCACGTTCAAGAGGTCCCGAGCTCGAATCTCGGTCAGGGTGAGTTATCTGGATAGGGGTTTTCCGGGGTTTTCCCTTATCCTTTAAGACGAATATCAGGTAACTCTAAGCTCTATGGACCCTGGGCTCATTTGAGCATCATTTCACCCATTTCATACATCGTTCGATATGACAACATTGGTGGACGTAAATTAAAAAGAAAAAGAGCGGAAAAGTAACGTACAAGTTCCGCGTTATGAAATTTTTCCAAAGTTTTGTGACTTAACTAAACACTGACGAAATATTTTCATGTATGAACTGAAGAGGTTTCAGTTCTCCTTACATGTTTAAGTCATTTCGTCTGTAAATTAGCTCCAACTCTGTGCGCAGTTTTCCTTGCTGTAGAAAAAGGATAGGATTGCACCACTCGTGTGAACATTTCTTCCGGGAAACTTCACAGAAATTCTTAAATAAATTGTTTCACAGCAAAGATTAAGGTCCTACATGTCCATTATAAGCAAATCTATCTGTAGCTGTTTTTGTGATGACGTCACACACCTCTTTGGCATATCCGATCACTGTACATGCCAGACTTTTTCTTATCTTTGGCGGCTGCGGAAATTCTTCACGTAAGTTTTTGTGTACTTCATCAATATTCAATATTTCCTTTTCCACTTGTTTAAATATAAGGATGTTATTCTGTAACGTTACACTATCTTTGATCTTCTTTTGAAGTTGCTGGTACCAAATGTCTACATGAGGTAGGATTCTGTGGAAAACTGTTCACCAAAAAATAAAATTTGGATCCTCAAGAACTCTTCTATAGCTACTGGCTTGATTTATCGTGCTTGTATTAGTGCAGCTCTCTTCAATAATTTCGAAACAATCCTTCAGGTATTCCATGTTGTTGTAATCAATATTGACGGTACGAATATTGTAATTCCATCTTGTTAATGCAACTTTGGCAATCTTGCCTGCACCACTTTCTCCGATATATCAGATGGCAAAGAGGAATTGGAAAAGAATGCTGGAATCTCCAAGAGGTTTGAAAAGAACACGCGTTCTTGGGAAGTAGCGTTTGTCACCATCTTTATGGTTAAATTCAACTGATGTGCACAGCAGTGGACAAAGTACGCACATGGACATGTTTCCCTACTTTGGCCTGTACTCCACTAGGCCTTCCATTCATAATACTGACCCCGTCAAAGGTTTGAGCAATGAACTATACTTTGATATTTCATTCCGTATGCACTTTGTTATAGATGCTGCATCTCTTCCTTTAGCATTCACAAAATCTCCGAAATCTCTCATATACGGATTACTCATATATATATATATATATAACGGAATACCAAAACCATCTGAAAGTGATTTAAAACGTCAGTTATCTCATCACACTGAATGACAACAAACTCAGAAGCTCGTATCTGTTGCTATATTTTCTCCCTACAGATTTTCAGCATGCAGTCTAATACTTCATTCTGTGCTGTTTTCGAAGTTCCTCTAAATACTGTAACTGTTTGTAAATGTTCCTTCAGTACTGTTTTTAGTTCAGCTGTGTAGTCAATGAGGCCCCTGTACATCCTGGATTGGAAGAAGTGACAGACTCGTCATGACCTCAAAACATGACAAAGCGCAAAGCTCGATACATGAAATGAGCCTTTTTAAAATATGTCTATGTTTATTCACTTGAATGTAATGTTTCTTTAAATGGACTCAAGACATGATGCAATGTTTTGTTTTCATAGGAGTGAAAGTTCCAACACACTATTCATATTGTAAACTGAATCTTCATGTATTCCTATTT